>MU773451.1:22482-44099 GCA_026770625.1 Nicotiana glauca
CGGACTGTTAAATAGAGTCAAACCTTTCCTCGATTCGGGATTCAACCGGTGACTTGGGACACCATAAATCTCCCAAGTGGCGACTCTGAATCTCTTAATAAACGAATTCCGTTTCGATTGTCCTTTAATTGAAAAAACTCCCTTTACCACGCCTTTCGCGAGGTGCGGTAACGCCAAAAGGAAGTGTGACATTAGGTTACTTTAACTTGTTGGTTTTGACTTTAAGAGAAATTATTACGTGGATTTAACTGAATTTACGTGTTCGGCTCGGATAATATGTTAATAAACATATAAGAAGATAACACATGTTTAGAATTTACTTAATCTAAATGCAGGGGCTGCCCTTCCATAAAGCAAGTAAAGTAACTGGTTTAGGCCCCATATTTTTGGGGGCTCCATTTTTTTTTACACCTAATAGGCTAGATATAAGTTTTTTTTTTAAAAAAAGACATGTGAAGTAAAAATATTTGATTTCGTTCTTTAACAAAATATAGAAAGAAGAATTTGCAACTGCTATGATTTCCACCAATGAAATCGCATTTGAAGTTATTATTGAACCCAAATTTTGTAAGAAATGTGTGAATATATAGAAAGAAAAATTTTGATGAGATTGTTGATAATGAAATCTCAAAATCTCTCGAAGAGTCATTTAGAATTGATTATTTTTTATACCTAGTAGACAAGGCTATTTTTTTCACTTCAAAAGAGATTTAAATAATTCGAAGCATATGAAAAAATATTGATTTTCCATTTAGCCGTAAAAAATTGAGATCATTAGATGATAAAAAAAATATATATATTGCCTTAATCTTGAATGTTCCTTAAAGCATAATAATCAATTCAATATTGATAGTTTAAATTTATTTTCTTGATTAAAAGTGTTAAGTAAAAATTATAATTAGAAGATAACAGTTTAATTAATATACTCAATCAAATAAAAAGATTTTATTCTTTCCTATATTTTATTTATCTATTGGAAAAAAACCTAGGAAAACCGCAGTTGCTGCCCTTAGGATGCGCACTGGGTAACCTACTCATTGTGCAATAGCTCGCAAACCAAACAGGAAATGTAAACCATACTAGGCAAGTACGTCGCGACGAGCTCTGACTGAGGACGCTGCTAATGAGGGGAACAGATCCTAGGTCTCCCGTGTGGGAAACCACTCACCCAGTCAACTCAGCCAAACATTGCGGGTTCCAAATGCCTATAGATCTTATAGAATAATGTTAATATATCATGTTATCATTGCTTCCATGGAAAGATATTTTTAAGGTTAAATAGATTAGCTACATCATCAATTAAGAAAGACTTATTAAGAGAAATTTGATTATAAGAAAATTATTAATAACTTTGCATCTTAGAAAATAGACTTCTAATAAAAGTTTAAGGCCCCTTATAAAATTGAAAATTTTAACTCCTATAGCAAAGGTTAACACCTTATTTATTTTAAATAAATATCATTTAAAAAAATTTATATTCTATAGATACCTTTTAAGGTTTATAGCAAAATATTTAATTTTGGTTTCCTCCTAACCCTAAGACACTAAATACGCTAATCAGTTACACTTTTTTTTTTCTCTTTACTTTGATACATCTCATTCTCCCAAAATTTCGTGCACCTCTTCCTCTTAACCAAAATAACTCCAAAAAGGCAATATTGATATTGATTATTGGAACATCATTTTAGTATGAAACAAAAATCCATCAAAACCTTAATTAGCCAGCTTGCAAATATGCACAAACAAAGCAATTGAAGACTAAGAAGACAAAAGCCTAAATTTTGGCGTAATCGCGTGCTATTTAATTAAGGAGAAATCACAGCCTTGGAGTTTATCAAAATCGGAATTTTACGGAAAACAATCAAAATAGAAAAGGAAGAAGAAGAAGAAGAAACATACTGGAGTTGGCGTATTTTTCATGTCCACGAATATCAAAATCGGAATCTCTGATTTCTGATATATGTGATTTCTTGTTTTCTTCTTCTTTCTCTCATCGCTGCTTATGGAATTATGATCGGAATCCGATGGGTCGTCGGAAAATTATCGACTAAAATAGATCGTCTGAAGTTTGGGGTTGAGTTTGAAGATTTTGTTATCTTTTTTTTAAGAGCATTTCAATATATCTCGATGTATTTCTATGTATTTCATCGTATTCACTATCTTTTCTTTTATTATAATTCAATGTATCTCGTTGTATTCCATGTATTTCATCGTATTCAGTGTCTTTTTTTCTTATTGTATTTCAACGTATCCCTCTGTATTCTATCTATTTTATTATATTTTACGGTTGAGAATCTTTTTTATAATTAAAAAATACAAATTTTGTATGTTATAATTGAGTTTGTTGATTCATATTAGGAGTCTATTATGTTAATTGATTCACTTTCCGTTTTAAAAACAATGTAATTTCACGCTGTGAATACAGTCGAATAAAATAATCTGTCCAGCTATAATCTCATGTTTCACTCCATGAATACAGTCGAATACAACAACTGATTAGTTGGACTTCCCTGATTCATGCATATTTTTGCTACTGTATTTATGAATACAATAGCTTAGATATATCAAATACATCTTATAACCATAGAAAATGTATCTATATTCCGTAATATAACAAATACTATATATAGATGACTAATTATTACTAAAAATAGTACTTTATGAAAATTTCTCAATAAAATTTGGCTTTAGGTTATAAAATTTATCGGGTCGTTCCTGTCTAAATGTTAAATTGGAATCGAATCGAATATTCCCACGGTGAGTATATTTAAAATAAAAAAGAAAAGAAAATCACAAAAAGGAAGGAGACGTCGCATTCATAAAAATGCAAAGAAGAACAGACACGAAAATGAATTTAATAGGCATACGCAGTCTCCTGCCGTACATCTTTTACCATCATTATCTTCTTCATTGTAGTAGTTGAATTGACTTTTCTCTCCCTTTCTTCTCCTCATTTTGGTCTTTTATGTCAGTTATATAAATGAATTAACTATCACAATTTGCCTAATTGAATTCTATAACATCGAATTTAGATGTTTAATTGTAGTACTTAATTAACATATGGAAGGAAGAACGAATTAACTACACATCTTCAAATGAAAAAATTTATCCATGTTCAGTGTATACATCAAACCTATTTCACTTGCTTAAAAATAATGAATATTTATTCTCACATCAATATTTCACTTAACTAAATTTATGTAATTTATTGTCAACAACTAGTATTATTACTTCTTTTGTTCTAGTTTACGTGAATCTATTTTTTTTTTGATCTGTTCCAAAAATAATAAATATGTATTTAAATTTTAAAATAAGTTAACTTAAACTTTTAATTCTATCAGTGATGAAAAAAACTTTATAACCATACAAATACTCTGACATGTTTAACACCATAAGTTTCAAAAGAATTATAAACACACAAATATTATGGCTTATTTAAGATCACAAATTTTAAAATTTAATTTTTTTCTTAAATTTCTTACCATAAGAAGGGTTGCTCTTATGGTAAGCAACCCCCACTTCCAACCAAGAGGTTGTGAGTTCGAGTCTTCCCAAAAGCAATGTGGGAAGTTCTTGGAGGGAAGAATGTCGGGGATCTATTTGGAAACAGTCTCTCTACCCAGGGTAGGGGTAAGGTTCGCGTACACACTACCATCCCCAGACCCCACTAAGTGGATTATACTGGATTGTTGTTGTTGTTCTTAAATTTCTTACGCAACTAAATAAGTTCATATAAATTAAAATAGATGGAGTATAATTTTTTCCTCTTCAAAACCCAATAACAAATACCAATAAATTCATGGCCTATCCCCACCCGAAAAAGGTATAGTTATTGTAGTATAGAAGTAGCATATAGTTTCAGACTTTAGGATATTCTCTTCTGTACTTTGTTTTTCTTTTGATGATATATAACTTAAAATTTTGAGACAAAATGCGACAGCTGGAGCTACGAATACCAATGAAAAATTTTTTGAAAAAAAGACTAGTTACGACGGAATTTGTTCAGCCAATGAAGCAATGATATATTTGACTATTATTTTTAGGAACTGTTAAAAATATACATTTCACAATATTTGACGGCCTCAATTTACAGTTCATGAAAATAGCAGAAAAATGAAAAAGAAAAACTACAAATGCAGTGTGTCATGCGCGCACTATTTTTAAGTGTAAAATTAGTAAAATATATATTTTGTTCATTTTCAATTGACACGAGGCAATTTTCAGTCTGATACGTTCTACTATAATAATTGTCAGTCTTTTGTTAATAAAATTATTCTAAACAAATAATTATCAAGAATTTGAATCCACTTAACCATATTAAAATTTAACTTTCATGTATTATTTTAACTTTCAACGACAGTCTTAATATTTTATTTCTTTATTGTACGCATATATTTAATATTTGTATTCAATCAAAGTAAGATCATAGTACAAAATATGAAAAACGTTTATTTCTAAAGTCTTCACATAATAGAAAAGTTACATCCTCCCACTAAGCCTATAAACAACTAAGCGAAATGAGTGGACAAAATAAAGTGGCTGTATTGCTTCATCTCTCTTCATTATCTCATTCCGAATAATAATTAAAAAAGTGCACTGACGATGACTAGTTAATTGCCTGTTTACACTGAATCATACTATTAAGAATCCGTTTGGTCAAGCAGTAGAAAAATACTTATTTTAAAAATTTCTTTTGTTCAATGTGCTTTCCGGAAAGTTAGTTTTTGAAAATAGTGATTTGTGTTTGGCCAATTTATTTTAGAAGTGCTTTTTGCCGTATTTAATAAGGAAATTGTGTTTGGTCAATATGTCTAAAAAGTAATTTGAGTATCAAATTGCAAAAAGGACAATAAATATTCAATTCACAATTAGTATTATTTGTAAAAGAGAATTGAATTTATAAAATATAAAATAAAAATATATATTAAAGATTTTAGTCAATGTAAAATACAATTATCCAAAGAAATGATATTGGTATATGGTGTTACTTAAAAATCTACTCCATAAATCCTACATAAAAGAAGAGATTATTTCCAAGAAGAATATGAAAAGAATAAAAAATGATGGAAATAAGAAAAATAAAGAAATGGATGGTAGAAAAGAGAAAAGAAGGAAGAAAAAAAAAGTGATGAGAAATATAATTTTTTTGGTAAGGAATTTTGTCTTTAAAAAGTTAATTGTTTGCTTCTACTCACTTCTTTGAAGAAGTTAAAAGTTGTAATTCTTCCAAAAGCAGAAAAATTGTTTCTTATTGCTCAAAAGTAACTTTCTATTTTGGCCAACACCTTTAATTTTCAAGAAAGTACTTTCTTGACAAAAAAGAAGAAGTACTTTAACCTTCTAGAATTTTGGTCAAACATCCTCTAATATAGTATATATCGATTTGATCCAAATATCACGTAAGTTTTTACCTAATTCTAACTGTTTAACCAAAAAATAGAATTTCAGTCAAAACTTTAAATTTAGAAGAACTCGAATTACTGATAATCAAGAATGAGCAAAAGAAATTGATAACAATAAGTTATATCGTAAAAAGTAAAGTAAATCAATGTATTCAGATGATCTTTCGTGTCCCTATAAATGATCAGTCTTCTCCCTTTTATAGCTATTTCTGAGTTATACGTTTTGCTTTTGTCATAATAAGGTTATTATGACCGAATAAAGGCATTAAATGCTACGTTACATAATCATGAGAATTTAATACAAATTCTCTAACGCTTTCAGCATTTAATGTTTATTAAATATTGTATCTTGACTCTTTTGCACTGTCAGGTTCATTCTTCTAAGCTTTTATACTTAAATAGGCACGAGCGTCGAACCTTTTTTAATATTGTCCCGTGTCTCTTCTTGTATATCCGCTCGTATCTGTTGCAATCCGTATCTCTTTGCTTATTATTGTTTTGACCATCCTACGTGTCATGACACGTCATCTTTCAATCACTTTAATATGTAAACTCAATTTTTCCCAATATACTAACCATACACGTATGACACGTAGAATTACTAAAGGTTGTGATGGAATAGTAAGTATTACTCCATCCTTAAGTAAAAACCTCAATTTAGAGTCTTGTGAATGAAATTACTTTTCCAAAATAAAATTTCCTTACACAAATTTTAATTAATCTAACCCTAAAACAAATATCAAATACCAAATAAATAAAAAAACACAACAGCGTAGATTTACTCACATTAGTCGAATCACTGTGTCGAAAAGGTTATGTCATGTGATCGTTTTTTTTAATTATTTCCTTTCTTTTCTTCATCTTAATTTTTTATTTGAATTTAAGTTATTCATAAGAAAAAATATTCTAGTTATGTAATTAGTCCAGGATAACAGATTTGTATTTTACTTTTCATGTTGCAATATTGTATTTATTGTGAAAGTTACTTCTTGTACTTGTGGTTGTAGATCCGTGTTGAGCACAAAATAAATACAGTAAGATCAAAAAATTTGTAGCTAAGTACTTATATCATTTTTGTCAAATAACGTAATACTAATTCTTTTTAATGTTGGTTGCTTCGGTAGTTTTACAATCTCAGTTTTTTACGTTATTATAAGTTTGGCCAAGAATATAAAACTTGATGCTCATAAATAATTTTTCAAAAGAGATAATTCTTGCAAAAGAGTTGGTCTGCATTAATTTTTTTAATTTGCAATACGATGCGATCTACCATTAATTTTTTTTCCTTTCTATTTTGTTTGAACTTGATAAATCGAAATGAGCAAAATCAGTTTTGGAATTTATGATATTTCATTATTTCTTGCCTTCCTTCATGCACACAGTACAATGTATATATATATACATGAGCAACCGCCTAGCTCTCATCTAACACACTTAGTGGAATAGCTAATTACATAAATAACCCTAGAACTTTCTAGATGATAGGTGTAACTACAGGGGCTAAAACGTAATAACCTATCAATTATCAAGGGTTAAACTAAATGCCCTTGGATGTATCGTCATTCACTTTCTTCTTTACTAGCTCCGCCGCACCACTGTCAACACCCCTCCTCAAGTTGGAGGGGGAGGAAATCACCCCCAACTTGCTCAAAATAAGATAGTGGTGAGGACCAGAAAGAGATTTAGAGAAGATATCGGCGAGCTGAGAATGAGTGGGAAGGAAAGAGAGAGAAATGAGACCGGCCTGAAATTTTTGCCGGACAAAATGGCAATCAAGATCAATGGGTTTCGTACGCTCGTGAAAAATGGGGTTTTTAGCGATATGAATCACAGCCTGGCTATCAGAGAGAAGAGAAACAGGCAGAGTAGGAGAAACAGACAGGTCATCGAGAAGACGAACCAGCCAAGTGATCTCAGCAACAACACGCCTCATAGATCGATACTCGGCTTCAGCAGATGAAAGGGAGATGGAAGGTTGTTTCTTGGGCTTCCAAAAAACAGGGCTACCACCAAGACTGATGAAAAAACTACTGACGGACCGGCGAGAATCAGGGCAAGTACCCCAATCGGAGTCACAAAAGGCAAGAAGAGCAAGAGAAGGAGAAGCATTGAGAAAAATACCAAGACCGGGATCATTGAGCAAATAACAAAGGCAATGCTTAGCAGCAGAAAGATGAGGGACACGAGGATCCTGCATATACTGACTAAGGTGTTGAACGGTGAAGGAGAGGTCAGGACGAGTGCGAGTCAAAAAATTGACTTTGCCCAGCAAACGTCGATAGAGAGTTGGATCAGACAAGGGCTCACCAACACCAGAGAACAATTTGCAAGAAGGATCATGAGGAGAGTTCACAGGAGGAAGAGCAAGACAATCAAACTCTGCCAAGAGTTCAAGCAAGAACTTGCGTTGCTCAGAATCAAACCATGAGACTCCCGGAGAACTTCCATCCCCAAGAAAAAAGATAAGTTCCCTAGATCCTTTATCTTGAATTCTGCATCTAAGAAATGTTTTAGGTCTTGTAGTTCCTGGAAATTGTTCCCAGTAAGAAGAATATCGTCCACATAAACGACAACCAAAGAAACAGAATCCCCTGTCTTGTTGTAGAATAGAGAATAATCATTGAGTGGGTGAGAGAAACCCTTGAAATTTAAAGCAACAGTAATATGAGCATACCATTGTCGAGATGCTTGTCGTAGACCATAGAGAGATTTATTAAGACGGCAGACCATATTAGGAGAGGGAGGAGAAAGACCAGCAGGAAATTTCATATAGACTTCCTCAAATAGATCCCCATGTAGAAATGCGTTATTAACATCCAACTGATATAAACCCCAGTTCTTCTTGATAGCAATAGCTAGAATACACCTTATGGTAGTCATTTTAACCACGGGAGAGAATATTTTAGTAAAATCTATACCTTCCCTTTGAGTATCACCACGAATAACCAATCTGGTCTTCAGTCTTTCCACAGACCCATCAGATTTGAGCTTGATTTTGTAAACCCATTTGCAAGGAAGAGCTTTCTTCCCTGGGGAAAGAGGAACTACATCCCAAGTCTCATTAGCTAACAAGGCATCAATTTCGTTTGTCATGGCTTCCTGCCAACCAGGGTGCATAGCTTCCTGGGAAAAAGAAGTAGGTTCCTGAATAAGGGGAATAAAGTTTAGCAGAAGTTGGTTGGAAGGAGATGAGGCATAAAAAGAGTAGTTATTAGGAGTAATAAGAGATAGAAAACATGTAGTAGATACATCAGTTAAATATACAGCACCACAAATGTATCCAGATAGGTATGAAGGAGCTTTATGTTCTCTGAGAGATCTTCTAAGTGCAGTCTCCATAGGTAAGACATGAGAAGGTTTAGACATAGGAAGAGATGTAGAGCTGGTTGTGGAAGAAATATATGGTGAGTGAGGAGTATAATTAGAAAGAACAAGTATAGAAAGAGATGTTGAGTTGGATGTGGGAGAAATGTGTGGAGAGGCATGAGTGGAATCAGAAAAAATAGGTGAGGAAGTAGATGGGGATTCAGAGGCAGCATTGAAAGGAGGACTAGGGGGAGAAACACGGATATTGTTAGGAAAATCATTGTAAGAGAAATGGGTTAAAAGACTTGTGGGAAACATGGGTGTTGCAGAATTAGATAAGTAGGCAAATGGATAGACAGACTCATGAAATACCACATCCCTAGAGACAAAGATGTGTCTAGTGAGAAGGTTCAAAAGCTTATAACATTTCTTACCAAAAGGATATCCAATAAATGCACAAGTCACTGCCCTTGGATCCAATTTACCCCTATTTTTAGAAAGGGTGGAAGCATAACATAAACAACCAAAACATCTAAGGAAAGAATAGTATGGTGGTTTGTGGAATATGATTTCAAAAGTTGTTGTATAATTCATCAGTCTTGTAGGATATCTATTGATTAGAAAGGTGGCTGTGGGTAGGCACTCTCCCCAATAACTGTAGGCAAGTGATATTGGAATAGAAGATCTCTACATACCTCCAACAAATGTCTATGTTTGCATTCAACTATCACATTTTGTTGTGGTGTTGCTACACAACTTGTCTGATGAATAATCTCTTTGGAAAGAAAATAGGCAGTTGCACAAATGCTAGACTCAAGCTCTAATGCATTGTCAGATCTAATTTTCTTTATCTTTGTGTTAAATTGTGTTTCTACCATTGAGATAAAGGATTTGAGTAAGGTAAAGGCATTGCCTTTTGTGCTCAAAAGATAGGTCCATGTACCCCTGCTAAAATCATCCACAATAGTAAGAAAGTATTTGAATCCATCATGAGTGGCTATTTTATATGAATCCCAGGTGTCAATATGAATAAACTCAAAAACTTTAGTACTAGAAATGTGACTATTAGGAAAAGGCAGCCTATGTTGTCTAGCTAAGGGGAAAATTGCACAAGGGTTTACAGCTTTATTGGATTGAAAATGTGGAAGGCTAACAATATTTTCCATACTAGTAATTGGCATATGTCCCAGTCTAATGTGCCATACATCTTGACAGAAAACTACAGAGTTAGAAATAGAATGAATAGGAGAATCAGCAAAATTATTATCAGTAGATGAAAGAAAAGCATTATTTGTAGAAGTAAGAAGTCCAGAAGGGTAGTGTGTAGATCTTAGTATGTATAGTCCATTACTGAGTTTACCAAGGTCCAAAGGCCTCTTCAGGGGAAGGCCCTGCATAGAGCAGAGAAAGGCATCAAAGATTAGTTCACAACCAAATTGGTAATAGAATTTGTGAATAGAAAGTAAGTTAAACTTAAAGGAGGGCACATATAATACTCTGTCTAGAATCATGTTTGGAAACAAAGATACTTTTCCAGCATGTGTAACTCTAATTTTGAAAGAATTTGGCAAGTTAACAGTCAAAGGTTGGTTCAGGGTAATGATATCAAACAAAATAGATTTGTCAAATGTGATGTGTTCAGAAGCACCTGAGTCTAGGATCCAAGAGTGTATAAAGGATTTATTAGGTAGTAAAGAAGGCAGCATAGGAGCTATACCAGCACAATTAGCAGTCACATTAACCTCAGAACTTAATGCAGCTTGTTGTCCAATTTTGACTTGTTGTAGTATTTTCATAAGTTGAGAATATTTTTCCTGATTTATTCACATGATACCTGATGAATTGTGTTGTTGAAATCCTTGATTATGTTGCTGAACATCACCAAAATTTTCTTCCGTAGATACTGCATTCCCTTGTATCATATTTGAGTTTTGGAATTTTCTTGTTCTATTCCCTTGCATATTTGTCTTAAGACTGTTTGGATAGCCATGGATTTTGAAACACCTCTCAATTATGTGTCCAGTTCTTTGGCAATAAGTACAGAACATACTTCTTATGTCAGTTCCCGTTGCTACATTATTTCTGTTTCCTCCCCCAGTATTTGGGTTGAAATTCAATCTACTTTGCCCTGATTATTGTCCAAATTTCTGTGTTGAAGCATTAAATGAACTTGAATCCGTAGGGGAATTCATTGTCGGTTGAATAGATCTTTGTCTTTCTTCTTGAAGAAACAAAGAATATGCCTTATCAATGCTTGGTGTAGGGATCATCATCATTATATTTTCTCTATAAGCAGTGTATGTTTCATTCAGTCCCATGAGAAATTGAACTAATTTATGTCTCTCCTCAATTGCCTTATTCTTATGTTTTGCTTCACATATGCATTCAATACAAGTACATGGAACATTTGCATCCAATGCATTTAGCTCATCCCAAATTGCCTTTACATTATTAAAATAGGTTGCTATATCATTAGATCCTTGTACAGTTTCTAACAATTTTTTTTGCAGGCCAAACAATTGAGCTACATCCGATTGCCCATACCTGTCTTCAAGTTATTTCCAAAGGTCCCTTGTAGAATTGGAATGAAGAAAACTTGACCAAATACCTTTTGTCAAGGAATTCAACAACCAAGCCATCACCATATCATTTCATCGAGTCCAAAGCTCAAAATATGGGGAATCATCTCTAGGTTTGAGTAGTATTCCACTAATCAGTCCTAATTTGATTTTGGCTGATAAGGAAACCAACATCTATTTATGTCAATCTGCATACTCAGTTCCGTCGAAGAGTGTAAATACCAAATTTATCCCAGGATTATCCGAGGGACTCAAATAAAGTGGATGTGAACTACCAACAACAATTTGATTCGCAGCGAAAGGGTTTTTCTCTGCCACTGTTATCAAAAACTCAAATAAAAACAGCAATAGATGAAACAATGAATTATATGAAACAAAAATAGGATTGAAGATCAATCAAAACTGAACCTGCTGAATTGTGAAAGTAATTCAGGAAAAAATTGTAGAATAGTATAGAAGATTTAGGAGATCGAGCACCTGTAGCTCTGATACCATGTTTGAACTGGATAAATCGAAATGAGCAAAATCAGTTTTGGAATTTCTGATATTTTATTATTTCTTGCCTTCCTTCATGCACACAGTACAATGTATATATACACATGAGTAACCGCCTAGCTCTCATCTAACATACTTAGTGGAATAGCTAATTACATAAATAGCCCTAGAACTTTCTAGATGATAGGTGCAACTACAGGGACTAAAACGTAATAACCTATCAACTATCAAGGGTTAAACTAAGTAATGCCCTTGGATGTATCGTCATTCACTTTCTTCTTTACTAGCTCCGCCGCACCACTGTCAACATATTTTCTTTCAGTTCTGTAATTATCCATATTTTGACCAAACTCAACTACATAATCTAGAAGGATAAATCAATTCACATTGGACAAAATTGCCAGTTAAAAGGTTACGTAACATGATTTTTCAGTTACTCTTTAGGAAGAGCTAAGTAGAAAAACTCTGCTACTAGCAAAAACATAAGTAGACAATATTTAAGAAAATTTAACAGAATCATGGCAGCAGCAAGTAATTAACAAAATAGTATCTTCATAATTAACAAAAATGTCACCTAATTAACGTCATTCCTTAAGAGAAACCTAACCTTTTTTTTTTGCTTATTTGTAGGAATTAAGTTATTATTAATCCATAAATCCTCCGAATCCATTCCATTTGTTTTTGCTTATTTGTAAGGATTCTCTTTTAATATTTATCTTTCTTTTCTTCTATTTAAACTCTTTTATTTTCCTTTCCTTTGTCACTTAACAGAAATTATACATATTCATTCAAGATTCTAGGAGTTAAGTTGCTAACACAATAACTCTCCTATTTTCTGGCCTTTTGTCTTTCTTTTAATTTTTTTAAGATGAAATAAATTTATAGAATATTTGCATAATATTCACCATATAATTCACATTATATTCTTTTATACAAATATATATTTTGATGGAACCTGAAGAGTAATTGTAGTGATCCGACATGTCGTATTGGGAATTAGCATCCTACTCGGTGGCTTAAGACCTCAAGCAGCTTCATATAAAGTATTATGACTTGCACGTGTGATCGAGTTTGGTTTTCGGGTGATTTTGGATCAATTTTGAAGAACAATTCTTGTTTTAGAAACTTAAGTGAAAAGAGTTGACCAGAGATTTGACTTTTGGGTTGACGAATTCTGATTGATGTTTTGATGATTCTAATAGCTTTGTATGGTGATTTCGGACTTAGTCGTGCGTCCAGATTTAGATTTGAAGTATTTTGGTGAAATTGAAAAAGTTGAAGTTTGAAATATTCATAAGTTTGACCGAAAGTTGACTTTGATGATATCGGGATCGGATTTCGATTCCAAAAATTTGAATAGTTTCGTTATGTCATTTATGACTTGTGTGTAAAATTTGAGGTTATTCCCGATTACTTTGATATGTTTCGCCACAAGTTATAAAAGTTGAGAGATTTGAAAATTCATAATTTCGATTCGAGGCGCGATTTTGTAACTTCGGCATTGTTTGATGTGATTTGAGACCTCGACTAAGTTCATATCAATTTTTAGGACGTGTTGGTATATTTGATTGAGGTCCAGGGTCTGATGACCCAAAAGGTCATCACTTATTTTTAAATTAAAGTCTATATTTCGAGGCCTTAAAAACCTCTTTCAGCATCACCTCGATTTGTGTGTACAGTCCGAGCGCGTAGCCGGAAAGTCTATATGTGAACATCTGTGAAAAATAATAAAATTTGGCCTTAAAATGAATTAACTTGACTTCGGTCAATATTTTGGATAAACGGACCTAGACTCGTGATTTGACAGTTCCGTAGGGCCCGTAGAAAAATATGAGACTTGGGCGTATGCCCGGAATCGGCGATATTTTTCTCGCAAATGCGAAAGTTCAACATTTTCGAAGGGTTCGCAATTCTCACATCTGAGACCTGCAACTTCTATACTTAGACGAATTTCAACCCTTTTTTTCACATCTTTTCAAAACACAAACTCCCTAGGGCGATTTTTCATGAACAACTCTTCTTCCAAATAGATTGTAAGCCAATTTTAACTCGTTTCCTTCAATCATTAACATATTTTAACATGCTTTCAACTCAAAATCAATAATTTTCATGGGAAAATTGAGTGTTTTGGGTAGAACCTAGGTTTAAAAAAAATGGTAATTTGGACCTCGATTTGAGGTTCGATTTCAAAACAAATTATATATTTGAGTTCATGGATGAACGGATAGTCGAGTTTTGACCATGTGGGCCCCGGGGTTATTTTTGACTTTTTGGGAATAACTTTAGAAAACTTATTTCCATGCATTAGAAATTATTTATTTAGCATTCATTGATGTAATTAAGTAACTTGTGGCTAGATACAAGCGAATTGGTGGTGGAATCACGAGATAAAGCTATAGTTGAGGCTTGAACTGTGTTCGTGGCATCAAGGTAAGTGTTTGGTCTAACCTTAGCTTGAGGGATTAGGAGTTGTATCCTATTTGCTACTTGTTTCTTGTTGAGTACGACGTATAGGCATGGTGACGAATATCTATACGTCGGTATCGAGCATGACCATGAGTCTTAAATTGAAATCATTGTGTTATTGAGAAATACTACGAATGCCTAAGTTATTGACTCTCTGTGATGAGCAAGGTTTATAATTATTCTCGTAAAGATTACTTATGGTTGAGCATTGGTGTTAGTTGAGGTTAGGAGTGACAAACGGGCGGGGCGGGGCAGATATGGTTCGCGTAAAAAACGGGTAATGGAAAAATGGATCAATTATCCGATCCGATCCATATTTAATACGGATAAAAAATAGATTAACCGGTGAATAATATGGGTTACCCATATTATCCATGACTTCTAGTATATGATCGCTTTTAGGAGAATTCTTAGTCTTTCTAACTTGAGGAACCCCCAATTTGAGGCTTTACAAATGTAAAAGTTAGACCCATTGGTTATCCATTGGTTACTGATTGGTTATCCATTTTCTAAATGGATAATATGGTTCTAATCCATATTTGACCTATTTTTAAAAAGTTTATTATCCAACCCATTTTTGGTGGATAATATGGGTGGTTAACTATTTTTTTTGAACCATTTTGCCACCCCTAGTTGAGGTAGTAGATGTTGGAACAAGTTTGGTTATAGCTGGTTTTCCCTTGTTGGGAGGTATTTACTTATACTGTTGATTCCCTTGTCGGGATAGTGTAGTTCCTTATTGATCCCTTGCCGGGACTCTTGTTATGGTTGTTGTTGATTGTATATGTGGATCAGGTTACACGCTGCAACAATGATATATTTAGATCGGGTTGCACACCGCAACAATAATATATTTGGATCGGGTTGCACGCCGCAATAATGATATGATTGGATCGGGTTGCACATCGCAACAATAATATAATCAAATCGAGTTGCATGCTGCAACAGTGATAAATGATATGGATCGGGTTGCACTCCGCAACAGTGTCGTTATCTGTTGGGATTGGATTGCGCGCCGCAACAATTGTTGATACAAAGTGTTTATGGATTAGATACAAGTTCCTTATTGTTTTGCTGTGAATTCTAGGTTGTCCTTATGCCTTTATTCTTGATTTACCGTTGATACTGATATACCCCGCAGCATGTACCCCCTCCCATCTTTACTTGTTTATTTCTGTTTTATTTTCTGATGTATATTAGATAACTGCACAGGTTTATTTGGTATTTTGGCCCGAGCCTCGTCACTACTTCGCCGAGGTCAGGCTAGGCACTTACCAACACATGGAGTCGGTTGTGCTGATACTACACTCTGCATTATTTTGTGCAGATCCTAGTGCTGCAGATTTCGAACGCAGTGAGGTTTCAGCTTCCTACTTACCAGGCGACCCGAGGTAGTCCTACAGGTATCCGCAAGCCTTGGCGTCTCCCTCTATCTATTTTTCCTGCTTCTCTTATGTAGTTTCAAAAATAGTATTTTGTTATTTTTTTCGGACCCTTATTTGTAGTACTCTTAGATAATTTGTGAAGTTGTGACACCAAATATTGGGTGGTTTTTTATGGGATGGTATTAGTAGTACTGTTAACTTGAAATTTATTTCTTCTGCTTGTTAAATTATGTTGGTATAAACTATTGATGCTAAGTCATTAAATAAAAAAAAATTAAAAATGAAAAACATGTCAAATAGTTAAGTTAGTTGGCTTGCCTAGCTTTCACTAGTAGGCGCCATCACGACTCCCGAGGATGGAAAATACGTGTCGTAATAAGTTGGTATCAGAGCACAAGGTTACATAGGTCTCATAATTCACAGACAAGCTTGGTAGAGTCTGAGGGATCGGTACGGAGACATTAGTATTTATCCCCAGAGGCTACAGAGTTAGGAAAAACTTCGCATCTATCCTTTCGTGTCATGCGGTTTGGTTTCTTACTACTAATCAAGTTTCTACTTTATTCTTTTGCAAATGCCGAGGACACGCACTTCTTTATACGCTGATCAGCAGCCCGAGCCCCCAGCAACTCCCGCGAGGGGCAGAGGCAGAGGCCGTGCTAGAGGCCGAGGTAGGGGCAGAGCTCAGCCTGAAGCAGCACCACCAGCGGCGGAACCTGAGGTTGAGTTTGACGAAGAGGTTCCGGCCCGACAACTCTAATTGTCCCAGCTCAGGTTCCAGAGGGATTCATTGCTACTCCAGTACTTCAGGATGCTCTAGTCCATCTAGTGGGTCTCATGGAGAGTGACACCCAGGCAGGCTTACTTCCTGTAGCCCTAGCCATCTCTCAGGCTGGAGGAGGGGCCCGGACTCCTGCTACTCTCACTCCGGAGCAGGTGGCTCCTCAGTTTCAGACTCCAGCAGCTTAGCCAGTTGGAGCAGTTCGGCCAAGTATTGTAGTCCAGACCGGTGTCGGAGTAGCCATCATTGCCGATGCCTTGTGGAGATTGGATAGGTTTACTAAGCTCTTCACTGCCACTTTCAGCGGTGCATCTTCTGAGGATGCCCAGGATTATCTAGACAGCTGTCATGAGGTTCTCAGGAGCATGGGGATAGTGGAGACCAATGGGGTTGACTTATCTACTTTCCGCTTATCTGGATCAGCCAAGACTTGGTGGAGAGATTATTTTTTAGCTAGACTATCCGGATCGCCAGCTTTGACTTGGGAGCAATTTACTCAGCTATTCTTGGAGAAGTTTCTTCCTGTTACTCAGGGGGAGATTTACCGGAGGCAGTTTGAGCATCTCCAGCAAGGTTCCATGACTGTTACCCATGTTTATTGATTTGGCCCGTCATGCTCTACTTATACCCCCCACAAAGAGATAGAGATAGATAGATAGAGAGAGAGAGAGAGATAGAGGAGGTTCATTGAGGGACTTATCCAGTACATTCGACTGCAGATGGCTAAGGAGACAGGAATTGATATTTCTTTCTAGGAGGCAACCAAGCGGTTGGGAGGGTCGAGATGGTTTTGTTGTGGGGAGGTGGTCAGGGGTCTGACAAGAGGCCCCATCATTCAAGACGATTCGGTGGTACCTTGTCTGGAGGCAGGGATTTGTATGGTAGAGGCCATCCTCCTAGGCCTTTTCAGTCTGCGCTTCAGGTTTCTCACGGTGCTTCAGGTGGCTTTGGTTCTCACACACAGTATTCTGATCAACATCCCTACAGTGCACCACCAGCTCCCATTAGTGCACCGTCGCTTTAGAGTTTTCGGGGTGGCCATTCAGGTCATCAGAGTCAGTCTCAATTTCCTCAGCCGCATCACTCAGGTGGATGCTTTGAATGTGGTTAGTATGGTCATATTCGGAGGGGTTGTTCGAGGTTAGTGGGTACTCAGTCGCAGCAGCAGGGTTCCTGTGCTATGGTTCAGGAACCAGGCATTCCATAGCCTATCCAGCTAGCCAGAGGTGGGGGTAGAGGTGCTAGAGGTGGAGGTAGAGGTACTAGAGATGGAGCTCAGGCAGCTAGGGGTGGAGGCCAGCCAGCAGCAGGCCATCCCAGAGATGTAGTCCAAGGTGGTAGGGCTCAGCCCCAATTTTATGCTCTTCCAGCTAGGCCGGAGGCTGAGGCTTCCGACGCAGTTATCATAGTGTCACGACCTAAATTAGACGGCCGCAACGGTCACCCGATGCCTTACCCAACCGAGTACCAACATAACGTATTCTTTCTTATCATAACATCATGGATAAATGGGCCGTAAGGGCCGTCATGATATAATTAGAATGAAACATAAGCGATACTTGACATAGGATGACCAATATGTAATACAAACTTATACATGAGACATGCAGTCCTATAAGACCAAAATGAAAACTCGTACACTGAACATAGGCCGACAAGACCATAAAATGACATCTGTCTACAAGCCTCTAAGAGTACATACATATCATAAGGTTAGGACAGGGCCTCGCCATACCAATCAATATATATCCAAATCATACTAACCAAATAGGCAACTCCGGAGCAAGTGGAGTGCACCAACACCTTCCGCCGAGCTGATAGCCTATTAGGAGGAATGTCAACCTGTCTATCGGGACCTGCAGGCATGAAACGCAGCGTCCCCAGGCAAAAGGGACGTCAGTACGAATAAAATACCGAGTATGTAAGGCAGGAAAACATAAACAAGAACAATAATGTAAAGAGAGACTGAGGAGATACAACCTGTAACATCTGAGTGCCACTAGGGGCTACTAGAAATTGAAGCTATGGCAATGCTTTTTATTGCCATGGTTCTGTAACCGTTGATATAGATGGTTTGTTACAACGGTTTCAACCGTTGCATAAGGTAATGGGTACTATCGGCACATTTTAGCACCTAAACCGTTGCATTAGTCTAAAAACCGTTACAGTAGATTTTCTATGGCAACGTTTTTGTAAAACCGTAACAATAAGTTTATATGTGGTAATGGGTATTTACAATTTTAATGTAAGGCAACAGTTAGGAATTTCCTCTCTAATTTCCCCCAAATTTTGGACGGACCGCTAAAAAGACCTGCTTCTATTATATTTTACATTTAATATTTAATAAAATAATAAAACCTAATAATACACACGGAGCTTACGAGGAAGCTAAGCACACAAACTCTATCTTCAAAAGTTCTAATCTCTCTTCCCCAGAAAGCCTTCATCAGTTCGCCGGAGATTATGATGAAGTCAAACCACCATCGACGACATCGGTAAGCTATATTTTTCATTACTATTCCAACTCTATTCTACCATTTTTGTTTATTTTCTTTAAGATCTCAGTCATGCCTTCTGTTTTTTACTCTGCCTGTACGCTGCTTGGTCTTATGTATTCCATTTCTAGGGTTTCATAGAAAATGAAGTTGAGTTCTATATTTGTCGAAAGATCACTTCTTTTGTCTCAATAAGAAAATGGCAATTATTGTTTCTTGAATGCTAATATTTTTATTGTTTGTGAGAGCATTGCCCATCTTCAATAAGCTTGGCGAGTCAGTGTAGAAGCAAAGAGAAGCAGAGAGCGACGACGTTATGGGAACGTCAGTTCAGGTGACGCCACTCTGTGGAGTATATAACGAGAACCCTCTGTCTTACCTCGTCTCTATCGACGTTTCAATTTCCTTATCAATTGTGGTTGGAATGACCAATTTGATTCTTCTCTTCTTCAGCCCCTTTCAGGTCAACAAACAACTCAATTTCACTTCAATGCATATAATATTCCTATTTCTCAAAGCAAAACAAATATTACAATATAGCATTTAACAACAAATAGCTAACTATCGCATGAAATTTCTTTATCTATTTACTGTCTTTTGAATTTCTCTGTGCTGAATAATTTATTATTAATATACAGGGTGGCTTCAAGTGTGGATACTGTATTACTATCACACCCCGATATATTTCATCTTGGTGCTTTGCCCTATGCTATGAAACAACCTGGCCTTTTCGCTCCTATTTATGCTATAGAACCAGTGTACATGCTAGGGTTATTAACTATGTATGATCAGTATCTCTCATGGAAGGTGAACCTTTTACTCTAGCGTTATGCATGAATTATCGAATGCACTTGTCTATTTTAGTTGATAATCTTTATAGTCAAGCATTTCACATGTATATTAAGTGGTTGTCCTTAACATTGATGTCGTGTTTTAATTTTTTTGTGCTTTCCAATGAATTACGTTGAGCTATAGATTCCAATTTGCTTATTGATTTATGTACTCCCTAAGGGAGAGAGTTTATCTGAGGCAATACACAAGTTTACTAGCCAGAGTTTGAGGCTTCTATTTGTATGTTTCAAACTGTCTTCATTAGAAAAGGAAAATAAAACTTTCGACTGTTACAACATGTATTATAGGGATCATTATCTCTATAATCCTTCCGTATTTTGTTTACAAACGGATTAATTAGGTCTTGGTCTCCTTAATTATTTGCATAGTAAACGACGAATGCAGAATACTAATTCAGTTGCTGTCTACTTGGTAGTTAAGGTGTTGGTGATGCTAACCAACCCTTTCAAATTAGAGAAGAACACTGGAAATAAAGTTGGCAAAATGTGAGTCACCATTATCAGATCCGAATGTACCAACTCGAATGCTACTTAATCTTTCTTCTTCTACTAATAGGGTTCAAAACTTTTTAAAGAAAAATAGAGAGAAATAGAAGTACCTATAGAACAATATTTTGCAGCTGCTAAGAATAGTATAGTCCAATATCTGACGGAATCATTTGTCTTTATTGTTTATGAGTGTGTAATCGTATAGAAGTCCATTGACATACTCTTCTTGTGCAGCAAGTTTCAGAGTTTGATCTATTCACTTTGGATGACATTGATTATGCATTTCAAAAAATGACCAGATTAACCTACTCTCAAAACCATTACATGTCTGGTATGTTTCTTTTCTTGTTTAGTATGTTACTCCACCTTTTTTGAGTTCACTCCATGTCCGTTTCTGGTCTCTTAATACCATGTATAATCTAGTACTTCATATTGTCAAGGAGATAAAGTTGCCCATGATGTTGAAGAGTGGTCGTTAAGAGCTAGATTGGTTGCAAGTCTTGACTACAACTGAATTTGAAGATCTTAAATCTATTAATGACTCTGGAACTGCTGTTATATTGTAGGAAAAGGAGAAGGGATTGTTATTGCTCCACTGGTAGCTGGTCATCTGTTGGGAGGTACAATATGGAAGATAACAAAAGATGGGGAGGATGTCATATACGCTATTGACTTCAATCACCGTAAAGAAAGGTAAACTTAAAACAGTCTTATTCAGTTTCGAGAGTTGTATTCCTACCATATGTAGCATCAAGTATTGTTGACTATGCGAAGAGTTTGCTTGAGTGGATGAGCGATTCAATTGCAAAATCTTTTGAGCACACTCGGGACAATTCTTTTCTGTTAAGGTAAGGATGATATACTTAAAATGTTTTCATTATTGGAGATTTATTAAAAAGTATTGGCATTCTTGGAGAGATATTTAACTAATGAATTGTTTTGCTTCAATGATGATTCTTTGAGGCTATTGAACAGTGGCCATTCTGAATTGGTGTTTCTTAAAATTAAGTGTAGCTAGTTTGGTTATAGGTGGGGCCATTGCAAATCTACCGAGTAATTATTGAATAAAAGTGAGGAACCATGAGGTTTTGCAATTGAATTTATAGGATGAGAATACCCAATAATTTTCATGAAATTCTACTCCTATAACATATTATAGTTTTCAATTGTAGAAGAATTAACAGCTGTAGTGTTGATACCCAATTTTTCCCTGAATATTTTATATACCCAAAATACTTTCAAAATAACATATACATGCATATATAACCATGCCCAAGAAATTTTGGTATTTTCCCTTATTTTTAAGATTTTAAAACCAATTTTTTGCCTATTTTAATAGTAGAAAATTCAATAATTATTCCCAAACTA
>MU773456.1:0-20877 GCA_026770625.1 Nicotiana glauca
CTGATCTTGAGATTTTCTAAAGGATTTTCACAGTATTTCGATTTTTCTCAAAGGGTTGTACTGTCTTTTATAGCACTTTGGTGTGCCCATATGTGTTTTTTTATCGCTCAGATATTATTCTCTCTTATTACCACTGAGTTGGAAGTACTCACTTTACTCCCTGCACCTTGCGTGCAGTTGCAGGTATTGTTCACCCGGTAGCGGGTTATTTGCAGGACAGAAGGCCTTATTGTGGTAGTTGAGCAAGGTGAACGCCAGCGTTCGCGGCACCGCACTCTATCTTTGTATTCCGGTTTTTATCTTGTATATATATATAGATTGTTGGCCCAATAGTAGTGTCCCTACTCATTAGATGCTCGAGACTTGTGACATCCCGATCGGGTTGTATTGGGATGAAATTAATAGTTTTAAATGCCAATAAGTTGTATTTTCTATTCATTTATGTTTAATAGCTGTTTAAAAGNGGTATGGAATTTGGGTCGTGACAATTTCGCACCAAGTGGGGGGGAGTCCACTATCAACGATCAGATTGAGGGGTTATGTGTTATATTAGTTTTGGCTTGAGCTATATATATGTGTGGTATTGAAAGGTTTGTCGAAACTTGTATATGGTTAAGAGCTGAGATTTGAATGGGATGATAATAGGACTTTTGTTATTCTCGTGTCTTTAATAATTCTACATTTCAATATCGCCAGGGTCACGGAAACAATTTCAGAGTACTTATAGTGCTCCAGTTAATCAGGGCACTCGCGTGGGGTAGTAATCTTTAAATGCACCACTGGTATGGGATTTTCCACAATGGATATCCTAGTTATCCGACACAGATTCAGTATGAGCAGTTTGACCGCATATTGGTTGCTATGAATATAGTGATGCTAGGAACATCATAAGAAATTATCCCAGACTTGGGAGAAGTCTATTCCATCAGAGTACACATTCCACGTACTCCATTACAATTATTACTCTACTTACACTTCCAATTAGGGGTGAAAAAAAAAAAGCGGGTAGATGGCGCCTAAGAGGTGGAGGCCCGACCTATTGATATATATTCGCTATGGTATAGCTGAGGTCATTAAAAGAACGAACTTGAGTTATCATAAAGGAATAATTTCCTTAACTTGATTCGGTTATGAGTATCGAGACAAGTCCTCCTAATATGCTCTACTCATGAGTGAGCTTTGTAATCATAAATTTACTTATGTGCATACTCTTGTTGGGATATTATATGGAGATAGCTATGTATATCATTATGTGTTAGTCACTAAAAATAGTTGTGATGTGGGTTTTGATATGATTTCAAGAAATTTGATTTAAATTGCAAATTTTATTCCCTATCGGTGTGAGGGTTCATTATATGTTGTGGTTTTGTTTGACGCAATGTATTTAAAAGAAAAAAAAAGGGAAATGAAAAATTCCAGTTTCCACAATGTGCATATTACTTGTGGTACGGATTTGAGGACGATATCCTCGTATATATTTTTTTTATGATGTGAGATATTTAAACCAGCCACAAGCTGCGGTGGATGTTATATAAGGATGAAATCCTTGTGGTGAAAAATTTATGTTTTTAAATTCTCCCTTGTGAAAATAAAAATTAGTACTATAGTACCTATAGGGAGTCATGCCTATGAGGCTTATTTGAAAATTCTTGTATGAATATCTCTGTGCATAATTTGCCAATATGTATTGCAACTATAGAGTTGTTTCCCACAAGATAAGTGCCCAGGTGGCGTTAAATGTGATTCATTAATTCGGGTAATTAATTTTGAGGTCTTCATGCCTCGTTGTTAGAAAATGGAGGTTTGAAACGAGATTTTTGGTTGGCATGAGATTAACTGGAAATTTGTTATCGATCATGAATAACTATTAAGACTAGAGATGTGGTTATGGTCATACATATGATGTGTTTCATGTCCATATATCTTTATTATAATATCACGCTTGTAATGTGGAGAGTAGTGTTATTGATATATACATTGTGGGGCATTGTTGAGTTATGGATGTGTTGTTATGAGTTGTTTGGGTGTTACTCTGACAGGTGGATACTCCCAATTATCGGGGAGACTCTGCCGAAATTTCTGAAAAATTTGGGAGATAGAATATTTTGGGATATTGAGATGTGCGAGAAAAGAGATGAGTTACGTTGTGTATTTGAGGACGAATAACCCTAAGTGGGGGAAAAGGTGAGCGCCATTAAAAGTTGATGTGTGTTGACATGAGAATAATACCGTGAGGTGATGTGAAAATCAGACCTTTTGAAAAAGGATCGGAGTGTAAGAAATTTGTTCTTAAACTTTAAAAGAAAAAAAAATATGGAGGAAAGGAATAATCTCAATTGAGATGGTACTCGTACATATTTCGAATGCGGTAATGTGGGATCAACCGCGAGTTCTTAGTAACCTCTTCCGAATAATTCTTAGTACGTTCGAGGACGAACGTTTGTTTAAGAGGTGGAGGATGTAACGACCCAAATTTTCGTTTCAAGAATTTGCATTTCCGTTCAATGGCATAAAACCTTGAGAAGCTTCGTAATATGCATCACGACCCACATGTATGGTCGAGTTTGGAATTCGTATGATTCGGAGTTAAATTTAAAGAAGAAAAAAAAACAAATCTTATTTTTGAAGCTCAAATAGAAAGAGTTGACCAGAGAGTTAACTTTTGAGTAAACGATCCCGAAATGGAATGTTAACGATGTCAATAGCTTCGTATGGTGATTTCGGACTTAGACGTGTGTCCGAATTTAGATTTGGAAGTCCACGGGACAATTCGGCGTGTTTTGGTGAAATAAGAAAGTTGACGTGTTCTAACTATATTATTTTATATGTGGAAGAGGTTTATTACTATTATGAATACCAATCGGATATGGTAGCAAGTGTACGAAACATACTACAAGGGATATGAGGTCTAAGGAAGGTCCTAAGTCTAAGCCAAGTTGGAAAATTACATAATATACAAAATTTACAAATGAGTACGCACAAGACCTCACTTTGGACAAGCATATACGTGGTTATAACTAGATGTGTGATCCACAATCTATCAAATTAAATCTCTTTGAGTCTAGTTTCTACAAAATCAAACCGCTCATCATTTGGATGTGTATACAGAAAGTTATGACCATTTTACCGGACCTGTATCATAACCACGAAAGTTCAAGAGTTTTCTACCCGCGGAACGCGATGGAGCACGTAAAATACCTAAAATACCCCTGGGCAGTGTAAAAACCGAAGGGGTATTAGATTTCCTCCATTCTTTGTCATTCAAGCTCGGATTTGGGCGATTCCAAAGGGGTTTTTTACGATTTTGACTTGGGTAAGTGTTCTACATCCGTAAGTGATTACATTTCATGAATCTATATCAATATTCATCGTTTATTTCTGATTTGGATGAAAGAAATTGAAGTTTTTGTAAAACTTTTCAAAAATAAAATTTAAGATTTGAAGGTTCATTTGACGTCGGAATTCGAAACATTTTGTATGGTTGAACTTGTATCGAAATGGGTTGTTGGATTTTATGAGTTTCGTCGGATTCTGAGATGTGGGCCCCACGGGCAATTTTTGAGCTAAATTTCGGATTTTAATCCGGAAAATTTATAAATTCATATAGAATTAGTTCCTACGATTGGTATTGAGTATTTTGAATTGTTTATGACTAGATTTGAGGATTTTGTGCACGAATTCGCGAGGCAAAGGCTTATTGAAATTTTGAATTGGTTGCAAAGCGAGGTAAGTATTTGGTCTAACCTTAGCTTGAGGGAATAGGAGTTGAGTTTTATTTGCTACCTGCTAATTGTCGAGTACGACGTATAGGCATGTTGTTGAGTATATATACGTTGGTGTCAAGCATGCGCGTGAGTCTTATACTTTGATTAATGTGACTTCGTTTCGTATTGTATATGCTCTATATGATAATTTCCATTGAGGAATATGACTTGTGGAGGTATTATTGTTAATTGAACATTATAGAGCATTGGCTCAAATTGAGAATTTAATTGTTGAACATTATAGAGCATTGGCTCAAATTATATTATGAAAATGTGAAAGCAAGTGGGTTGATTGAACCCTTGGAGCGTTGGCTCAAATTACAATACGAATTGTGAAAAGTTATGAGATAATCGCACGCTTTAGAGAATTTGGATCAAGTGTTAGAGTGAGTTATGAAATGAAAGTGGAAGAAAGAGAAAGAGGTATAAATTGTTCCCTTGCCGGGATATTATTGTTTGATATTATTTTCCCTTGCCGGGATTTGATTGTTGTACTATTGTTCCCTTGCCGGGATGTTACTATTTTGATATTGTTTTCCCTTGCCGGGATTTGATTGTTGTATTATTGTTCCCTTGCCGGGATTTTATTATTTTGATATTGTTTTCCCTTGCCAAGATTTGATTATTGTACTATTGTTCCCTTGCCGGGATATTGTTATTTTGATACTATTTTTCCTTGCCGGGATTTGATTGTTGTACTATTGTTCCCTTGCCGGGATATTGTTATTTTGATATTGTTCCCTTGCGGGGATATTATTGTTTGATATTGTTTTTCATTGCCGGGATTTGATTGTTGTACTATTGTTCCCTTGCCGGGATATTATTGTTTGATATTGTTTTTCCTTGCCGGGGTTTCATTGTGATTTTATTTATTTACTTGCCCTTATTTCTTGTGTTTGTTGCTTGGGTGAGGAAGAGTGTTAAAGCACGAAGGGTGATGCGGTGTATGATTTTGTGAGGAAGAGTGTTAAAGCACGAAGGGTGATGCTGTGTATGATTTTTTGAAGAAAAGTGCAAAGCACGAAGAGTAATGACGTGCCTCATGATGTACAATTCCATGACGATTATATTGATTGTATGGTGAGGATGAGGGTTAAAGCACGACGGGTGATGCCGTGTATTGTTTTGGTGAGAGAGAGTAAATGCACGGAGGGTGATGCCGTGCACTTTCTACTGCTGTGTTTATTTGTTTTTATCAATTCAAGTGTTTAAATTGTTTGAATTCCTTTATTGTTGTGATCCTTTGTGTTAAAACCTACAATGTTTGCAATATCTCACCGCAATTATACATATATATACATTCCAATACTTAAAACTTCAATAATTGTTACATCCTTAATTCAATTAGTTTCTCAACTATATCCCCTTAAACCGTTTAAGGTTGTACTTTACTTAAAAAGAAATTTCTACTATGTTTTAATTTATTGATTTCTCGTATTAAAGGTAATGATTCATTCGATATTGTACTTTAATTGAAAAGGGTATTTTATTAATCAAATGATTTCTAAAAATAACTTCATCTTTTCTTGTTAATTTTCTGAATTGGGTTGGAAGTTGTACTCTACTTTATATTAAGTAAATGAGACTCTTTGAACATTCTTAATTGTATTGGGTTATGGATCCTATGAATTGAGTAACATGAGAATGTCGTTGTAAAACGTGAGACAGAAATATGTGGGCACAAGGTGCCGGGAAAAATATGATAATTTTTATTAATAATAGATTATGATATAGGCTCGAGGTGCCGGAGAAAATATTATGGTTTCATTTAATGGCACATGAGTTGTCCGTGCAGTTGTAATATAAATATGGCCATGAGATGCCGTAAAATATGAAAGTGGGTCGAGGCCTATATTATTATGATTATGAAATGAGGCGTCACAAGGTAACCTTTACTCGAAAGAATTATATTCGAAAGATACTTATTTGAAAGATATTTATTTGAAGGAAATATAATCGAAATATATATATTCATTGAAAAACCTATTATCTAAGAGATTATTACTTGAAGGATTTAAAGGCGAAAGACTTATATCTTAAGGACTTCATTAATTGATTGTACTTGTATTTGTTGTTTTTTTTAGAAACAATTATGTTGTCCTTGTTGCCTGCTATTTATATCACTAGTTGATCATTGTTTCCATCATTGTTATCTGCTTCCTATTATTTTTTACGCTATCTTGCACATGTTTATTTGGTAGTCTGGTCCTAGCCTCATCACTACTTTACCGAGGTTAGGCTAGGCAATTACCAGCACATGGGGTCGGTTGTGCTGATACTATACTTTTTATATTTTTTTTTGTGTACAGATCCAGGTATTTGATTGATAGTAGCTATTCGTTGCGGTGGAGACTCAAGGTAAACTTGCTACAGCGTTTGCAGGCTTCGGAGTCACCTTCTTATTTTTTATTCTCACTACTGTACTTATTTTTTTACGGTTGTGTTTAGAAATGGTAGCGAAAAACTCTATAGAGCTTATGACTTGTACTATCGGGTTTTGGGAAGATGTTCATTGTATAAGAATTCTATTTCAGAAGAATTTTAGATGTTATTATTCATGGTTGTTAATCTGCAATTATTAGGCTTACCTAGTCCTTAAGACTAGGTGCCATCACGAAACCCAACGGAGGGGAAATTGGGTCGTGACAGTATTATACTAAGCATGAAAAATCACTAATTAGCAACAGTTTATAACAAGGCATATAAGTCCTACTCTCCACTATATTTCCAATTAGCTATTTGCTTTTCGGAAGGTTATCAAACAAGGCAAGTATAAGTTCCATATAGATATCATGCGCACAATATGCCGTGGCGACGGCCCGATCCAACAGAAATAAACTGTGCACTTGCCGAGGATCGACGGCGCGCCTATAGATGCATCTATTCATACCGAGGCGATCGGCCCGATCCGCAAATAAGAAGCAATATCAATTATACACACGAAGGCACATTAATAGTCAATAATGCCATGCAAGAGTTCAACAAGTATACAAGTCCGTTCTTATTCCCTTTCAAGTCTCTAGCATCTCCTAGGTGATTATATTAACAAGATAATATAGAGATTTCTATAAATAAAGCATGGTGTGGGTCCTAAACTACCCGGACAATTAGTATAGTAGTAGCTACGTACGGACTCTTGTCACCTAGTGCGTACGTAGCCCCCGCATCTAGCAACAATTGCTCAATTATAATTCCTAAGGGGACAATTCCCTCTTACAAGATTAGACAGGAGACTCACCTCGCTCCAAAGCGCACTTCCAATATCAAGAACAAGCCCAAGCCCTTAATTCAGAGCCGAAAGATCACAAACTAGTTAAAGGAAGTAAGAACTAGTCAATATAGGCTTACAAGGTCGAATTTTAACTATTTAAACAATTTCCCAACCTTTTTCACAAGTTTCCTAAGTTCTGACTCCCGGCCCACGTACCCGGATTCCGAGATTTTTCGAAGAAAGTTTTTCTCTACAACCTAAGGATAAATAATACATGATTTCTAGTTTATTTCATAACAAAATTTGTGGCCCAATCCTAGTTTAATTAAAAACCCTAGGTCTAGCTCTAACCCTTTGATTTCACTTAGTTTAATCTTCCTAATATACATGTATTTAAACTAATGATGAGTGGAATTAACTTACCTTGAAGTGCTATGTTGAAATACCCTCTTTGGAAACTCCAAAATCGCCCAAGTGTAGAGAAGAATGAAATAAATAGTCTTTGAGCTCGAATTAAATGAAGCTCACTGCCCAGCAATTTCCGCATCTGCGGTTAGGGTACCGCATCTGTAGTCCCGCACCTGCGGAAGAAGGGACTCATATGCGGAATTGGCCAAAAGGGCAGGAACCGCTTCTGCGGTCTGAGGCCCGCATCAGCGGAGTCGCATCTGCGGCTGGGAAGCCGCTTCTATGGAGCCGCATCTGCGGCTCTGCTGTCTGGGCCTGGATTGCCCCTGGCCACTTCTGGGGAGTTCTGACCACCCGAGGGCCCGCAGATGCGGCCCAAGAACAGCAGATGCAGTTATGACAGAAGTAGCAACTTCGGCCCCTTAGCAATTTTTTCTACTTCACTCGAGCCTCGCCCGTTAGATGGTCGGGGCTCCCGAGCCCCGCCCGAACATACCAACAAGTCTGAAATAACGGGACGGACCTACTCGAACCCTCGGGACACCCGAAATAACGCTTAATCTAGGATTCACCCCCTAAAACTAAATGACTCAAACTAATGAAATTCAAGTTCTTAATTCTCCTCTAACGGCTCAAAACGCCCTTAAACCACTCGGATTGACACCAAAATTTATGGGCAAGTCTTAGACGATATTACGGACCTGCGGCGGAACCAAAATACGAGCCCGATAACTACAAAATCAAAGATTTCTAAATTTCTTTAATTCTTTAAAACTTCGATTTAATAATTTCTAATAAAAAATTCATTACTCGGACTAGAGACCTCAGAATTCGGTTCCGGACATACGCCTAGGTCCCATATTTTCCCACGGACCCTCCGGGACCGTCACATCACGAATCCGGGTCTATTTTTCTAAGAAGTTGACCGAAGTCAAACTTGGTCTTTTAAGAGATTCTTAAAGAAACAAAGGGACATATTTTACTCAAAACTCTTTGAACTCCCGAACCAACCGTCCCCTCTAGTCATAAATTGGCTAAAGCAAGCGTGGGAAGTTTTATTTAAGGGAACGGGGTTCTAAAAGGCAAAACGACTAGCCGGGTCATTACATTTTCCACCTCTTAAACAAACGTTCGTCCTCGAATGGACATAGAAAGGTACCTGGACTGATGAATAAGTTGGGATATCTGCTCCACATGTCCTCCTCGGACTCCCAGGTCGCCTCCTCACCCAGTTGGCCCCTCCACTGGGCTCTTACCGTAGAAATCCTCTTGGACCTCAACTGGCAATCCTGCTTGTCAATACTGGCAACTGGCTCCTCCTCAAAGCCCAAACTCTCATCTAACTAAATAGTACTGAAGTCCAACATGTGGGATAGGTCGGCATGATACTTCCGAAGCATCGAAACATGAAAACCTGGATGAGCTCCTAATAAACTAGGGGGTAAGGCAAGCTCATAGGCAACCTCCCAAACTCGCCTTATCACCTCAAAGGGGCCAATAAACCTTGGGCTCAACTTGCCCTTCTTCCCGAACCTCATAATGCCCTTCATGGGCGAGACTTTCAAGAGAACCTTCTCGCCAACCATAAATGATACATCACGCGCCTTCTGATCCGCGTAGCTCTTCTGTCTGGACTGTGCTATGTGAAGCCTTTCCTAAATCAACTTCACCTTATCCAAGGCATCCTGTACCAAATCTGTACCAAGTAACTTAGCCTCACCGGGCTCAAACCACCCGATAGGAGAACAACATCATCGACCATACAAAGCCTCGTACGGGGCCATCTCTATGTTAGACTGATAGTTGTTATTGTAGCAAACACCGCTAGGGGAAAGAACTGATCCCACTACCCTCCAAAGTCAATCACACATGCTCTAAGTATATCCTCCATGATCTGAACTGTCCGCTCCGACTGCCCGTCGGTCTAAGGAAGGAATGTTGTGCTAAGCTCTACACGGGTCCCTAACTCACTTTGAACGGCTCTCCAAAAATGGGAGGTCAACTGAGGGCCTCTGTCTGATATGATGAAAACCGGCACACCGTGCAACCGGACTATCTCCCGAATATAAATCTAAGCATACCTCTCCATTGTATAAGCAGTCGCCACTAGAATGAAGTGAGCCGAGTTGGTCAACCTATCCACAATGGCCCATACTGAATCAACCTTCCGCAAAGTTCGCGGCAACCCAACTACTAAATCCATGGTGATACGTTCCCACTTTCACTCCGGAATAGGCATCCGCTGAAGTAGGCCACCCCGCCTTTGGTGCTCATACTTGAACTACTGGCAATTGAAAATTCTAGCTACATACTCTACGATGTCCTTCTTCATTCTCCGCCACCAATAATGCTGCCTCAAGTCACGATACATCTTTGTGGCACCCGGATGAATGGAGTACCTCGAACTTGGGCCTCCTCTAGAATCCTCTCTCTCAGATCATCAATATTAGGAACACATAGACGGCCCTGAAGCCGCACCATACCATCCTCGCCAATAGAAACCTCCTTGGCACCTCCCTGAAGTACCATCTCTCTGACACTACCAAAGGTGAATCATCGAATTACTGGGCCTTGATTTGACCCAATAGCGAAGACTGAGCAACTACACATGCTAGAACTCGGCTGGGCTCTGAAATGTCCAACCTCACAAGCCTGTTAGCTAAGGACTGGATGTCCAAAGCTAGTGGCCTCTCCTCTACTGGAATAAATTCCAAACTACCCATACTCTCCGCCTTTCTGCTCAAGGCATCCGCGACAATATTCGCCTTGCCCGGATGATAACGAATGGTAATATCATAATCCTTTAGTAGCTCAAGCCACCTGCGCTGCCTCAAATTGAGATCCCTCTACTTGAACAAATGTTGTAAGCTGCGGTGATCGGTATAAACCTCACAAAGCACCCCATACAAATAGTGCCTCCATATCTTAAGAGCATGAACAATCGTTGCCAACTCCAAATCGTGCATAGGGTAATTCTTCTCATGAATCTTTAGCTGACGCGAAGCATATGCAATAACTCGCCCCTCCTGCATCAACACACATCCCAAACCAATGCGTGAAGCATTGCAATATACCGTATACATCCCTACACCGGAAGGCAATACAAGAACTGGTGTCGTAGTCAAAAGATGTCTTGAGCTTCTGAAAGCTCTCCTCACAGTCATCGGACCAATAGAATGGAGCAACCTTCTGGGTCAATCTAGTCAAAGGTGATGCAATAGATGAAAAGCCCTGCACAAATCACCGGCAATAACCTGCTAATCCTAGGAAACTTCTGATCTCGGTCACTAAAGTAGGATGTGGCCAACTCTGAACTGCCTCAATCTTCTTGGGATCCACCTTAATACCCTCTCCGGACACAACATGCCCCAAGAATGCTACTGACTCTTGCCAAAACTCACACTTGAAGAACTTAGCATATAGCTTCTGCTCTCGCAAGGTCTGAAGCACCACTCTCAAATGTTGCTCGTGCTCTCCTAGGCTACGTGAGTATATTAAGATGTCATCAATGAAGATGATAACAAAGGAATCAATATAAGGCCTGAATACCATGTTAATCAAATCCATAAATGATGTTGGGGCATTAGTCGAGCCAAAGGACGTCACTAGAAACTCATAATGGCCATATCTAGTCCTGAATGCAGTCTTCGGAACATCCGAGTCCCGAATCTTCAGCTGATGATACCCTGACCTCAAGTCAATCTTAGAGAACACCCTAGCACCCTACAATTGGTCGAGCAGATCATCAATACAAGGCAACGGATACTTGTCTTGATGGTACTTTGTTCAACTGGCGGTAATCAATGCACATCCACATAGTCCCATCTTTCTTCTTCACAAATAACACTGGTGCACCCCAAGGCAATACATTGGGCCTCACAAACCCCTTCGCCAACAACTCCTCAAGCTGCTCCTTCAACTCCTTGGGAGCCAAGAGATCGACTTGATACACACTAGGGTCGAATAATATATCAAAGTATTATACTAAGCATGAAAAATCACTAATAAGCAACAATTTATAACAAGGCATACAAGTCCTACTCTCCACTATATTTCCAATTAGCTATTTACTTTTCGGAAGGTTAGCAAACAAGGCAAGTATAAGTTCCATATAGATATCATGCGCACAATATGCCGAGGCGACGGCCCGATCCAACAGAAATAAACTATGCACTTGCCGAGGGTCGACGGCGCGCCTATAGATGCATCTATTCATACCGAGGCGATCGGCCCGATCCGCAAATATGAAGCAATATCAATTATACACACGAAGGCACATTAATAGTCAATAATGCCATGCAAGAGTTCAACAAGTATACAAGTCCGTTCTTATTCCCTTTCAAGTCTCTAGCATCTCCTAGGGTAATCATATTAACAAGATAATATAGAGACTTTTATAAATAAAGCATGCTGTGGGTCCTAAACTACCCGGACAATTAACATAGTAGTTGCTACGTACGGACTCCGTCACCTAGTGCATACGTAGCCCCCGCATCTAGCAACAATTGCTCAATTATTATTCCCAGGGGGACAATTTCCTCTTACAAGGTTAGAAAGGAGACTCACCTCGCTCCAAAGTGCACTTCCAATATCAAGAACAAGACCAAGCCCTTAATTCAGAGCCAAATGATCACAAACTAGTTAAAGGAAGTAAGAACTAGTCAATATAGGCTTACAAGGTCGAATTCTAACTATTTAAACAATTTCCCAACCTTTTTCACAAGTTTCCTAAGTTCCGACCCCGGGCCCACATGCCCGGATTCCGAGATTTTTCGAAGAAAGTTGTTCTCTACAACCTAAGGATCAATAATACATGATTTCTAGTTCATTTCATAACAAATTTTGTGGTCCAATCCTAGTTTCATTAAAACCCTAGATCTAGCTCTAACCCTTTGATTACACTTAGTCTTTTAGTGTTTAATCTAGCTAATATACATATATTTAAACTAATGATGAGTGGAATTAACTTACCTTGAAGTGCTATGTTGAAATCCCCTCTTTGGAAGCTCCCAAATCGCCCAAGTGTAGAGAAGAATGAAATAAATGGTCTTTGAGCTCGAATTAAATGAAGCTCACTGCCCAGCGATTTTTGCATCTGCGGTTAGGGGACCGCATTTGCGGTCCTGCACCTGCGGAAGAAGGGTCGCATCTGCGTAATTGGACAAAAGGGTGGGAACCGCTTCTGCGGTCCGAGGCCCGCATCAGCGGAGCCGCATCTGCGGCTGGGGATCCGCTTCTGCGATCTTGGCCTGGATTGCCCCTGGCCACTTCTGCGGAGTTCTGACCACACATGCAGTCCCGCATCTGCGGCCCAAGAACTGCAGATGTGGTTATGACAGAAGCAGCAACTTCGGCCCCTTAGCAATTTTTCCTACTTCACTCGAGCCTCGTTCGAACATACCGACAAGTCTGAAATTACGGGACGGACCTACTCGAACCCTCGGGAAACCCAAAACAACGCTAAATCTGGGATTCACCCCCTAAAACCAAATGACTCAAACTAATGAACTTCAAGTTCTTAACTCTTATCTAACGGGTCAAAACGCCCTTAAACCACTCGGATTGACACCAAAATTTACGGTCAAGTCTTAAACAATATTACGGACCTGTACCAAGAGTCGGAACCAAAATACGAGCCCCATAACTAGGAAATCAATGATTTCTAAGTTTCTTTAATTCTTTAAAACTTCGATTTATCAATTTCTAATAAAAAATTCATTACTCGGGCTAAGGACCTCGGAATTCGATTTCGGACATATGCCCAGGTCCCATATTTTCCCACGGACACTCCGAGACCTTCACATTACGAATCCGGGTCCGTTTTCCCAAGAAGTTGACCGAAATAAAATTTGGTCTTTTAAGAGATTCTTAAAGAAACAAAGGGACATATTTTACTCAAAACTCTTTCAACTCCCGAATCAACCGTCCCCGCAAGTCATAAATTGGCTAAAGCAAGTGCGGGAAGTTTTATTTAAGGGAACGGGGTTCTAAAAGGCAAAATAACCAATCGGTTCATTACACATGACCTGATATAGCTTTTTCTATTAGATTGAGTAGATATACTCACAACCCTAGTAGTGAACATTGGATCTCTCTTCATCATTTGCTAAGGTATTTGAGAGGTACTATCGATTGATGTTTGCATTTTAATAAATTTTCTGCTGTTTTAGAAGGATTTTGTGATGCAAACTGGGTTACTCACAATGATGAAGTTAGCTTTACTAGTGGCTATGTGTTTACTTTGGGTGCAGTGCTATTTCATGGAAGTCTTCAAAATAGACTTGTATAGCACGATCTACTATAGAGTTTGAATTCATTGCTCTTGAGTTGGTAGGGCAAGAAGTCGGGTGATTGAGAAACTTATTGGAATACGTGCCTTTGTAGGGAAGACAAAATTCACCAGTTTCTCTACATTGTGACTCACAGGCGGCAATTGAAATTGCCAAAATAGTGTGTACAATGAAAAAAGAAGACACATCTGCATTAGGCATGGCGCGGTAAAATAATTATTGAAACATGGTGTTATTTTCTTGGAATATCTAAGATACGAAAGAAATTTGGTGGATCTTTTAACCAAGGGTTTGGCAAGGAGAGTTATCCTTAAAATGTCGAGGGGGATGAGGCTAAAGCCCATGGATTGAGGAAGTATGGTAGATACCCGTTTGTGGTCAAACGAAGCCATATGAAACCTCAATATGCACTACATTTCCTATCCCTATGGCGTGTTGTAGTGCTTTATAAGGTTGAGCTTACTTTGCTCTTAATGATTCCATATCCTTAAGGTAGTCTATGTGTATATAGACTTGATGGAATCACATATGTGAGTGTAAAGGTGCGGTCTCCTTTTATGAAAGACTTGGGATGTCTTTCTAGAGCACTCATGAGACCCAAGGTATGTGCATGACCATAAAAGCACTTTGTTAGTATCGCGGAGTTTGCATAAAATTAAGGATATAGTATGTGTTGTGAGTGTCTCAACTAATATCCATTCAGTTCAAGAGTACTTCACTTTGTGGATGTTAGTCGTAGCCTCATTTCATTACGTGTCAATTCAAATCGAAAGATATTGACACTTCATTACATGCTCCTTCTTTTGCATAGAATTATTCTGTTTTTGTCTTTGCATTAGTGAGGGATTTTGGTATTATTTATAATTTAAAGTCAAAATTTTATTTTTGAAAACCCATTTACAACCAATAACCATGAGTCTTCTTATTTTTCAAGTGTTCTATCTATTTCCAAGTGGCTTCTTGCACGAAGACTTAAAGACAAGTGTTGAATGGATTTGACAAATGGCTATGCACATCTATCATATGTCTTCATACATATTAATATTGAAGACACATGATAGATTTAGACAAGTGTCTTCATGCATGTTAACATGGCTTTGACAAATAGCTACGCTTGTTAATATTGAAGCCATTTGGACTAATATATTTAGACAAGTATTAAAGACTCTCCACACTTTCCATACATGCAACCTCCCTAATTGCCTATAAATAGGATGATCATTAGCCATCATATTCACTCAATTCTTAACCAATAATTCATCTTGCTAATCATTATTTTCTTCCTATAATATTTTAATTTCTGTAACAGCTACAGAAAATACCTTCTTCTTATCTTCTTTCTGGGCAACTGTTTTGTCCAAATTCTAAACTTTCAGTCACGAGTGCACGTGTTTAGAGGTGCTGCGGAGCTTTGGGGAGCGACCGATCTTAACGATTTGTACCCAGTCGGGCTGAAATCGTTTTCAAGGTAGTGGTTTGCCACGACACAGTATTTTTCATAAATTGTTCTTTCCTTCTTGTTCTTAGTAAATATTATCTACTCATTTTTCTTACAACATTTATCAAAAAGCTCGTTGGGACGATGCATCAAGAAGCTCCTTGGGTCGAGAATTTATTGAATAGTTGTACGAACCAATTTGATGAGGACGCCATGGCACACATACTTCAAGCACAACTGCTACTCGTGGAAGCTAGGCAAGCCATGAATCTTGGAAACCATTACATCTTTCGTTTTATACATGTTTAAAATAATTAGATTAATAATAGATAAGCATTAAAATGACAGCGGAAAAAATAAAATCTTTGCGGAAGTCTTAGATAAATAGAAAGCCAAAATGTATAAATGCCAATACATGTCTCTACCCAGCACCTGGTGTCACAACGTACACGGACTATCTAGGAGTGCTACATACAAGTGTCTAAAACAAGGAAATAAAATCTGTCTCGAGTACAAAAAGGAAACAGTGCATCAAAATAGCTAGAAGAGATGTCGGGCCTGCGGACGCCTGCAGGACTACCTCGTGGACTGAAGGCTGGCTCCCGAACTATTGTTGCGCACCGTATGCTGCTCCGGTATCTGTACATAAGTACAGAGAGTAGTATCAGCACAACGGACTCCATGTGCTGGTAAGTGTCTGGCCTAACCCCGGCGAGGTAGTGACGAGGCTAGAACCAGACTCCAGATAAACCTATGCAGTTATATAATATATGGCGGAAAAGTAAACAGATAATAAGCAGTAAAAAGAGGGGGTACATGCTTCGGGGAAATAATTCAACTTAGCAGGAACCAAAGGAATATGAAAGAACAGTACAGTATCCAAAACATTGTAATAGTACTATTATTGCGGCGCGCAACCCGATGAGAACTTAATATGCACTACATTGAGAGACCTTGGTCGCAAATGCGATCATTATGTCGCAAATGCGACCATCGGGTTGCGCATCACAGCAATAGTACTATTACAATATTTGGATACTATACTGTTCTTTCATATTCCTTTGGTTTCTGCTAAGTTGAATTGTTTCCCCAAAGCATGTACCCCTTCCATTTTTACTGCTTATTACCTATTTACTTTTCTGTCATATATTATATAACTACATAGGTTTATCTGGATTCTGGTTCTAGCCTCGTCACTACTTCACCGGGGTTAGGCCAGATACTTACTAGCACATGGGGTCGGTTGTGCTAATACTACACTCTATACTTATGTACAGATATCGGAGCAGCATACGGTGCGCAGCAGTAGTTCGGGAGCCAGCCTTCAGTCCATGAGATCCCAAGGTAGTCCTGCAGGCGTCCGCAGGCCCGGCATCTCTTCTATCTATTTTGATGCACTATTTCCTTTTTGTACTCGAGACAGATTTTATTTCCTTATTTCAGACACATGTATGTAGCACTCCTAGATAGTTCGTGTATGTTGTGACACCAGGTGCTAGGTAGAGACATATATTGGCATTTATACATTTTGGCTTTCTATTTATCTAAGACTTCCGCAAAGATTTTATTTTTTTCCGCTATCATTTTAATGCTTATCCATTACTAATCTAATTGTTTTAAACATGTATAAAACGAAAGATGTAATGGTTTCAAAGATTCATGGCTTTCCTAGCTTCCATGAGTAGACGCCATCACAACTCCGAGGGTAGAAAATCTGGATCGTGATAAGTTGGTATCAGAGCTCTAGGTTACATAGGTTTCACAACTCACGGACAAGCTCAGTAGAGTCTGAGGGATCGGTAGGGAGACGTCTGTTTTTATCCGCCAGAGGCTACAGAGTTAGGAAAATTTCACATTTGTTCTTTCTTGTCGTGCGGATTTGTTTCTCAATGCTAATTAGATTTCTACTCTGTTCTTTCACAGATGGCGAGAACACGTGCTTCCTCATCTACCGCTCGGCAGTTCAAGCCCCCAGCAGTAGTACCCACTAGGGGCAGAGGGCGAGGCCGAGGCCGTGCTAGAGGCCAAGGTAGGGGCAGAGCTCAGCCCCGAGCAGCAGCACCAGTGGCGGAGCCTCAAGTTGATTTTGATGGGGAGGTTCCGGCCCCAGCAGTTCTGGTGGGCCCAGCTCAGGTCCTAGAGGGGTTTATTGCTACCCCAGTTCTTCAGGACGCTCTGGTCCGATTGGTGGGCCTCATGGAGAGTATCACCCAGGTAGGTTTGCTTCCTGTAGCACCAGCCACTTCTCAGGCTGGAGGAGGAGCCCAGATTCCTGTTACTCGTACTCCGGAGCTGGTAGCTCCCCAGATTCAGACTCCAGCGGTTCAGCCTATTGGAGCAGTTCAGCCGGGCGCAGTAGCTCAGACCGGCGATGGGGCAGCCATGTATGCCTATGCTTTGTGGAGGCTGGATAAGTTCACCAAGCTCTTCACTTCGACATTCAGCGGTGCATCTACTGAGGATCCCCAGGATTATCTCGATAGTTGTCACGAGGTTCTTCGGAACATGGGTATTGTTGAGACCAATGGGGTTGATTTCGCTACATTTCGCTTTTCTGAAACCATCAAGACTTAGTGGAGGGATTATTGCCTAGCTAGACTAGTAGGGTCGCCAGCCTTGACCTGGGAGCAGTTCACGCAGCTATTTTTGGAGACGTTTCTCCCTATTACACAGCGGGAGGCCTATCGGAGGCAGTTCGAGCGTCTTCGGCAGGGATCCATGACAGTCACCCAGTATGAGACCAGGTTCATTGACTTATCTCGCCATGCTCTGGTTATACTCCCCACCGAGAGAGAGAGGGTTCGAAGGTTTATTGACGGCCTTATCCAGTCGATTCGTCTTCAGATGGCTAGGGAGGTTCGGAGTGATATCACTTTTTAGGAGACGACCAATGTGGCCCGAAGGATTGAGATAGTACTATCACAGGGGGGTGGTCAGGGGGCAGATAAGAGGCCCCGTCATTCCGGCAGATTCAGTGGTGCCTCGTCTGGAGGTAGAGATTCATATGGTACAGGACATCCTCCCAGGCCTTTTTAGTCAGCTCTCTAGGTTTCTCACGGTGCTTCAGGTGGTCGTGGTTCTCGCGGGCAATATTTTGATCAGTAGTCTTACAGTGCACCACCAGCTCCTATCAGTGCACCGCCGCTCCAAAGCTTTCGGGGTGGTCATACAGGCCGCGGGGGTCAGTCTCAGTTTTCTCAGCCGCAGCATTCAGGTGGATGTTATGAGTGTGATGAGTATGGACATATCTGGAGGGCTTGTCCGAGGTTGGTGGGTACTCAGTCGCAGCAGCAGGGTCGTGACAGAATTATTATATTAAGAGAATTGTTATGCATATTAAAGAATTATTGTCACTTCATGAGGTTTTTCACCATGATAAAGTAAATATAAGATTTTAGTCCTTAAAGAAGTTAACAAATGAGCCATGTACACACCATGTGCACGTCATGTGCATCTTTTTGCATTTGAAAGCATCACTAGTGTGAGGTATTTTTTTTTTGCATTAATTATTTTAGTATGATAATATATGCATAATGCTAGTACAAAATTCAGTTTAATAAATTCGATCAATTAACTATCAAGAAAAATCGATGTCACTTGATAGAGATAACTCATTATTTACTAATATACTTCAAAGAAAATAAATTTTATTACGAATATCATATTAAGAAAATGTGTATGCTTATTAGAGAGTTAATATTACTTAATGAGCTTTTTCTACGATAATGAAGTAAATATGAGATTTTAGTTCTTAAAGAAATTACCTAATGAGTCATGTGCACGTCATTGGGCATCTTTTTCTATTCGAAAGCATCCCTGGGTTAAGGCCTAGTTTTTGAACCACTAATAACGTTCTTCACATAAATGGAATTCGTGTTTATCTTTTCACTTTGCCAGTGAATGGGGGATGCTGTCATCTGTCACGATCCCAATCCCGGTCGTGATGGCGCCCAACACAATTGCTAGGCAAGCCTCACCATTGTAACCCCCTCAACCCGAGTATGAAAACTCATTACCAATTAATTGGGTACTTATAACAGATAGCAAGATTAATAATTCTGACAATAGATAGGAATAATACGAAAAGCCATAGTAATACCAATATACCTCCCAAAAGATCTGGGGTCACGAGTCTAGAGCCTCTAAACACAACTGAATAATAAATTCTCAAATACATAAGTCTAGGATGCGGAAATATAAATGGATAAGGGGGAGAAGTGGGGTCCTGCGGACGCCAGGCAGTTACCTCGACAACTCCGAAGTGACTCTAAAAGGACAACCAACTACTCAACTATGCTCCCGGAACACCTGAATCTGCACACATGGTGCAGGGAGTAAAGTGAGTACTTCCAACTCAGTGAGTAATAAGCATATATAATGTCTGAGAATGAGGAAACAGGAAATACCACAATGTAAAGCTACGGACAAAAGTTAGTACAATTATCGGTAAACAGCAACCAGGCAATGACAGACAATATCAATGTATGAATGCAATGCAATGCACATGACCGTTGCGGCGTGCAGCCCGATCCATTTGGGTACCCGCGCTCACTGTGGGGGTTTAGACTCCGGAGGGGCTCCTACAGCCCAAGCGCAATATCATTGTAGCATTCGCTGTGGCGTGCAGCCCGATCCACGTTCAGTCCAGAATATGCACGTGACCCATACAGGCAAAATCAAGTTTATCATTCTCAGTTCCAATTATTAGGAAATATAGATTAAGTTTTTAAAGCTTTAGAAATTGACTAATCATGTCGAAACAGTGTTTAACTCAAGACTGAAATCATTTAACATGCTAAGCATCATGGAAACAGTGATGATAATCCCTAAAGGATTCACATAATCGGCACACAGCCTAAATATACTCATAACAATCCAAGTAGGATGTTTACCAATCAATTTCTAGTCAATAACACAGTATGAACATCACTCGGGACGGACTAAGCCATAGTCCCCAAACACAAACGACCCCGCACTCGTCATAGAGTACGTGTTTCGCCTCAATATAGCATCACAGTGTGATATACCGGGGTTTCAAACCTTCAGGTCATCATCTACATCTATTACTCACCTCAAACCGGCCATAAGACTAGCTCGCTATGCCTTTTCCTCTCGAATCAACCTCCTCGCACACTGAATCTGATCAAAAGGACAAGGAATACATTACAATAGACTAATGAAACATAATCCAATCGAAAGAACTCGAAAAACACCAAAAATCACGAAGTTGGCAAAACCCGAGCCCCGGTCCCACTTCTCGAAAAATTATAAAATTTACATCACCGGATTCCTCGTCTCGCCACGAGTCCGTACATATAAAATTTACCAAAATCGGAGTTCAAATGCTCCCTCAAATCCCAAATTTTCATTTAAAAAATCCAAGCCCTAGTTCTTCAATTTTTCACCCAATTTTCCAAGAATTAAAGGTTGATTCTTCAATAAAATAGCGTTTCTAGGTCACGAGACTTACCTCCAATCGATTCCCGTCAAAACCCTCTTCAATTTCTACCAAAAAGCTCTTGAGGTGGTTCAAAAATGGAGGAAATAATGAATGGGTCGCGGATGAAATAATATAAAAACCCCTACTGGACGCCCAGATTTTCCTCTATGCGAACGCGGTCAACACCCCGCGTTCGCGAAGACCTATTTCCTTTGACCAAAAATTTACCCTACGCAAATGCGTCGACCCTCATGCGAATGCGTCGACCCTCATGCGAATGCGTCGACCCTCATGCGAACGCGATGGTCCATCTTAACCTTCTACGG
>MU773459.1:30234-48502 GCA_026770625.1 Nicotiana glauca
AAATCACATAGCTTTCATCTATGATCTTTCTTGATACAGCCATTCCCATTCATGTGGGGAATTGTTGGACTTTAAGCCATTGGGCTTTAAAGTAGAAGAAGTGTGAATTGGAAATGGAGGGAAATAAAATGAAAATTTGAAGAAGTAAACTTTTGTCTTGCACTTTGTCCCTCATTGGTGAGGGACAATCATATTTGTGTGCTTATATATAGATTCACTTCTTAAAGCTCTTAAAAGGAGTTGAAGAGAATGAACCCTCGCGTCGTCATCGTCGCTCGGCTGGGATTTGGATTTGAAAAAATGATCGATCGATAAGATTATTTTTTGGATAAAATTTATTTAATTATTTAATAATTAATTAAATGCAAAATCACTGCTAAAATACGTTCAGAGGGCCTCGCTGGCCGCGGTTCTGCCGCGATCGCGGTAGAACCGCGGCATGCAGATTCCGAGAGCCCCTCTGATCGCGGTTCTGCAGCGATCGCGGTAGAACCGCGGCAGGCAATGTATTTTCAGAAAAGACACCTTTTCCAGACACCTCTTCTGATATTTGCCTATAAATTCTGAGGCAATGCTGCATTTTTACACACGAAAAATACTCCAGAACTTCTTTCTTTCTGAATATACTGCATCCTAATTCGCAGTCTCTCTCTCTCAAATTCGTAAGTGTGATTTTGCTCCGTTCTTTGAGTTCGTTGGCATCCTGCAGTTTGTATTGCCACTGTTGCAGGAAGGTTTATTCCGTTTTATCCTGGGAGGATTTAATCCATTATCTTGGCAACGTGTGAGGGTGTTAAAATTCCTTAAGGACACACAAGAAACTTGTGGACTCGGAATATTTCTGATTCTCTACTATTTTTCAGATTTCTTTAATTCGTCTAACAATTTTTCTGATTTTTTGTTTTAACACAGTAATGCTAAAAAAAAACTCTACCTACGAATAAGTCTTTTATTAAAAAATTTATTTTAATCAGGAGAGGAAAAACTAAAAATAAGGAAAGGAAATGAAAACTCATATTTTGCAAGGATTTTTTTTTAATATAAAACCTCTTTTTTTTTTGTTGAAGGAAACAAGAAATAGGATTGAGATATTTTTGTTATCCTAGCTACAAACTGTGTGCTAGTCGGGTTATTCATGATCGTATCACTTTATTTGTCGTAAAATTCACATATTTATTTTGTTTGAATCATTGTTCCTTATCGTTTTATAATGTATTGTATTGTACCGTATTGTATCGTATCGTTTTATGAATATAATGTTTGGATAGATTGTATTATTTGTTATTGTTAAATAATATTTTATTGTTTGATTTGACTGTATCGTACTGTACTGTAACTGATAAGTTTACTAAAATACCCTCAATTGTTTAAATATTAAATTTATCAAAATTATTTATAAAAATAATTTTAAAAAACAAAACAGAAGAAGACAAAACACAATAAGGAAGCAGAACAAAGGAGCGAGATAGAAAAAGGCAAAACAAAGGAGCACAACTAATTAGAATTGAGTTACAAGTAAATTAGGAGAAAAAATAAAACAGTAGGCAACAAAACACCTTTAACATTGGTCTGGAAAAAAACAAAGTAGGTTATAAGTTGGAGATTTGGAGTTAAAATAAAAAAAAAATAAAGGGTGAAATAAAATTATGGAGTAATAAGTTAGGGCATAATCGGAAAGAAAAATAGGAAACAATCCCATCACATCAAATAAGTTGTTTAAAAAAAGGAGACTTTTCATTGTTCTGGACCAATGAAAAGTCCACTATATTTTTAAAGTTCCATGTCTAATATCTTAAAAAATTCTTAGTTTACACGTAAGATATAGGGAATTAAACGCAATAGATCATTGCAACATTATTTTTTTTATCAAAATTATAAGTGCTATGAGGATGTTTGGATTGACTTAAAAGCCGTCAAACAAGCTTCAATACACATTTTGGTTAGTTTGAGTGTTTGGCGAACTTAAAATATATATTGAATTATTTCTCATTCACTTCGACAAGTGTTTATAATTTTTAATTAGGGATGATTGTAAAAAATATAAATTATGAAAAAAAATTACATATTGCCGATTCGATTCTATTTTAACTGACGTTATCTTTTGCAGTTAATGTATAAATCAAACTAAATATTATTGTATTTGAACTTTTAACACCAAAAAACACTAAACAAATACATGGAATATTACTTACTCCATTAATATAATTAATAATTAGTTGATAAGTTACGGGAGAAGCATATACTGGAGGCTGGAGCGGCTTATTGTTTTCCGACAGTAAAATATTTTTGAACTATTCGTATATAATTTGGGTTTAGGGTTTAAGAGTAGCATAACTTGCTTTTGCTACACTATCACTTGAACGAACACAACAGTCGAAGGAAACTTCCTACAATCAAATCAAATGCGTGTCTGAAATTTTTTCCATGTGGGTTTCAACAATAAGGTCAGCTTCTTATAGATACCTATTCAAGAACAGCAATCAATTTATTCGACCGAAATCAGTTTCTTCAGTAGCTCAATTAAGCCCATATTTTTCAGATTCTAGTTCTGATGAACAAAATGGAAATACCCAAATGAAAAATAGTACTAACAATATTGTTGAGGTAAATTCATATTGGGTCACTGAAATGCTCAACAGTTTAAAGGAAGAGCCGGAAAATGCTTTATTATTTTTTCGTCAATTAAAAGAAAGTGGGTTTAAACATGATGTACAGACTTATATGGCTATGGTTAGGACATTTTGTTATTGGGGTATGGATATGAAATTGGATTCTTTGTTTCTGGAGGTTATAAATTGTGGAAAAAAGGATTTGGGGTTTGAGCTTTCTGATTTGTTTGAGGAACTAGTGGAGGGGTTAAATGCTGAGGGCCCTAATTCGTTGGTTCGGGCTTTGGATGCATTGGTTAAGGCTTATGCGAGTTTAAGGATGTTTGATGAAGCTATTGATGTGTTGTTCAAGACGAAAAGGTGTGGTTTTGGGCTGAGTGTGTTGTCGTGTAATTATCTCATGAATCGGCTTGTTGAGTGTGGGAAAGTAGATATGGCCGTGGCGGTTTATAAACAGTTGAAGAGGATTGCGGTGAAACCCAATGTGTATACATATGGAATTGTGATCAAGGCGTTGTGTAGAAAAGGTAATTTGGAAGAAGCGGTTAGTGTATTTGAGGAGATGGAGAAAGCTGGTGAAACTCCTAATGAGTTTACTTATTCCACTTATATTGGAGGGCTTTGCTCGTATGGTAGATCAGACTTGGCTTATGATGTATTGCGGGCATGGAAAGGGGCGAATGTACCCCTTAACGTCTATGCCTATACTGCTGTAATTCGTGGGTTTGTTAATGAGAAGAGGTTGCAAGAAGCAGAAATTGTGCTGCTTGACATGGAGGAGCAAGAGCTGATCCCTGATGCCTTTTCTTATGGGGCTATAATTCATGGTTACTGCGATACGGGGAATATTACTAAAGCTCTGGATTTCCATGACAAGATGGAAGCAAGGGGTATCAAAAGTAATTGTGTGATTGTCAGCTCAATTCTTCAGTGCTTGTGCAAAAATGGCAAGGCATGTTATGTTGTTGATCAGTTCAAAAGTTTTATGAAGCAGGGCATTTTTCTTGATGAGGTGGCTTATAATGTCGTAATTGACGCCCTGTGCAAACTCGGTAGGTTCGAAGAGGCGGTGGAGTTGCTTAATGAGATGAAGGGTAAGAAGATGACACTTGACATTGTTCATTACACTACTTTTATAAATGGGTATTGCCTCCATGGAAAAATACTAGATTCATTGGAGTTATTTGAAGAAATGAAAGAGAAAGGCTTGAAACCTGATGTTATTACTTATAATGTGCTTGCTGGTGGATTTTCTAGAAATGGCCTTGTTAAAGAGGCACTTCACCTTTTGGACCATATGAAGGGACAAGGCTTGACGCCAACGACTGTCACACATAATGTGATTATTGAGGGCTTATGTGTTGGAGGTTATGCAGAGGAGGCTGAAGCATTTTTTAGTAGTTTGGAGTATAAATCTGTAGAAAATTATGCTGCCATGGTGAATGGATATTGTGAATTAGGCAACACTAAAGATGCCTATGAACTTTTTGTTAGGGTATCAAAACAAGGCATTTTAATTAGAAGGAACTCTCGTTTGAAGCTTTTGAGTAGCCTCTGTCTGGAAGGTGAATACGGGAAAGCCATAAAGTTGTTCGAGATAGTGTTGACTTTAGCTGATGACACTTGTAAAATAATGTACAGCAAACTAATTGCGTGTTTATCTAGTGCTGGAGATATGAAAAGGGCCAGGTGGGTGTTCGATAATATGGTTTGGAGAGGATTAACGCCTGACGTGGTTATTTATACTATGATGTTAAATGGTTATTGCAAGGTGAATCACTTGCAGGAAGCTGTAAATCTTTTTGATGATATGAAGGAAAGGGGCATTTCTCCTGATGTGATCACTTACACAGTTATGATTGATGGTCACTCTAAGAATCTAAAAAGAGATCGATCACCATCAGATACAAGGAGGAATGGCGGAGAAAGAAAGGATACATGGTTGAATAATGGGGAAAAGATAGACCCTTCAACTTTTTGGAGTGAAATGAAGGAGATGGAAATTAAAGCTGATGTTATTTGCTACACTGTTTTGATTGACAGTCACTGTAAATCAGATAACATTGATGATGCTATTCGCCTTTTCACTGAAATGATTGATCGAGGTTTAGAACCTGATAGTGTTACATACACAGCTCTGATATGTGGCTATTGTAAGCAAGGACATGTTGAGATGGCTAAAGACCTTGTGAATGAGATGTGGAGTAAGGGAATACAACCAGATAGCCATACAATCTCAGCATTACATCATGGAATCATAAAGGCCAAAAAGGTGCACCTTAGGCATAACAATAACTCGGGAAAAACAGAGGTACTTTCAACACCTTACGTTTCCGGTAGTTTATTTTTGAATTTCTACATGCATGTTAGTTATTTGGTCTGAATTTCTCATGCATTTTTGGTATTTGATCCTTGCTGCACCAGCTTTGAAGATTCTTTTCCATGTGTACATTTTGCATCTCCTCATTTTTATTTTATGCAGGTGATTCGATCCTCATAGATGTGTGTCATTTATTGGAGCTCTATTGCACTGCATAAGTTGTCTATTATGGAAATGCCGAGCTCCATGCAAGGATTATCAGGAAAATGCACAAGTAAATTACAACGGGGATTGGGGTGCCAAGCATCAGACCAACATGAAACATTCTGGTCAATCTATACCTGTTGGTGGTCTTGCCTATAATATTGATGCACCATGAAGGTAACCAGTGTCTCTGTTCCACTATATTATGGTTGCCTTACGTTCGTGCAATTCTCATTATTGACCTCCATCAAAGTCAATTTCTTCCTCAAATGCTTGCTTACACTTGCTCTTCCTAACTGCAGCCTGGCGGATACAATAGCACATACTTTCAATGCTATATTGTATTCACTGCTGTCAGCTTGTGCTTTGTTCTTGAAAACTTGGATCAAGGTTTCAGGATCACTGCTGTCAGCTTGTGCTTTGTTCTTGAAAACTTGGATCAAGGTTTCAGGATCATCATCCTATGTTGTAGCTAAGCCGTTAAAGGTATGATCTTCATTCGATTTCATGTCTTTATAATTTATATAGACATGTTTTGTTGGTTAATACGATCCTGAGGTTGAGAGCTAAAGTCTCAAGTTTCGTTGGTTAATATAAGCACGATCCTGAGGTTGAGAGCTAAAGTCTCTCTCACCCCGCACACCATTTCACTTGTCAAAAGAAAGATAAGAAAAACTTCTGTCGCTGTTATATCTGTCCTTGTGTACTACTATCAGGTGTTAAATTTAGTTAAGAAAAACATGTGTAACAAGTAGAGTGGATATAGATGCAAGTCGACTTTGAAAAGAACTACTTAACTTCTATGTTTGAACATGTTCATGTCGATGGAAAGATATAGGTGGACTGCTTATGCATAGAACTGCAGAAAGTTGGGTTTGATTTTTACTTATCCAACAGCAAAAAAATAAAAGCAGTAAGTACAAAAAATAAAATTTTGGGTTTGACTTGTTTTATTTTCTGAATTTTCTGATTTTACTATCTTGATATGGAACTGCAACCTGCACAAGTATTGTAGTTGATAAACTGAACAAGAACTTGTCTCCCATGCTTTTCCTGGTTTGTACCCTTTTTCATGATAGGAATGGTGATGGCTGGGTATGAGAAATCAAACATGTACAAAGAGTTAAACCTCTAGATATGGACAGCTGCAGCCTTTGGTGGAGAGCGCGTGGCATCCAGACTGTGTTGGGTGATAGGAGCAGTTGGTTCAGGGACTGGAATTTCTTGGCAGTCGCCATCATATATCAGTATTTTGACACATACAAGAAGGTAAAAGCCAGTGAACTTGGTTTGTTTAGTCTCTTAGCGCCATAGAACAATTAACTCTTGGTATCATGCAAGCTGCAACATATAATTAGCTATTCCTTCTCTGTCTTTGAAGGTTTCAGATCAAAGATCAATAATTGGACAGCCTTGCAACAACGAGAAAGCTAGCTGAAAAAGATGCTGTAACTGAGGCTCTGGAAGGGCGCCGTTCTTTGTGTCGTTTTTGCATATATTGTAAAAGAAAAAGTTTCATGTTATAACCATGTTGTATAGAAACCTCTTTTGATTATAATTATCCATTTTGATTTCAATACGGAGCATTGTGTTTACTATCACCACCACAATTGAAAAAAAAAATTCTAAATTGTTGGGCCCCTGCATAGCATGGGCATCATCCCTCTAGTTTGAGATATATATAGAAAGATGAAGCCAAGATCAGTTTCAACATGTCTTTTTCTTGGGATTTAATTCAGAACTGTTGTGCTTTTTTGCTCCGATGGTCTAAAAATGTTCTCAATATGACCCCCCAAACAACAAATGTCTCTAATCTTAAAACCTTTCATTTTCGTTTGAACAGCTTATATAGCTCTTTATATAAGGACTTACGTGTCCTTTTACGCTGCAACAAACAGCCACCTCACCAAATACCTTATTTTCCTCTTTTTTCTCCAAAATCTTCTTTGCCTCGGTTTCCCTGCTAGTTGTGTCTTTCTTTAAGTTTCTCCAATTTCTACCCTGTTCAGTTTCTTATTCACCTTTGTTTATTTAATCTCTGCTGTTTATTGATCAGGTTTTCTTGGCTTTTATTTGTTTTCTGTAATTCATCTGCTTTGTCTGCATGGAGAACATCTATCCTTGCCCCCTCCAAATTCCACATGCATCCTTCTGGTCTTCCACAAGGTCAGAGAAAGAGACAAAATAAAAGATAGTGAAAATCGTGACACTTTTAGAGGCTGTCATTTATAAACTCTCTTTGTTCTCTTTGATAGCACAGAGAAGTAGAAAGAAGATGCAGCAGCTTATTTATTGGTGTACTGCGTGGAAAATGACGACATTCATCGTTTACCCACTGTGGTCATGCATTGATGGTTCAATTTTGATATTTGGAATGTGAGACTTTAAGTTTTATGTAAGAGTTCGTTTATCGTATTTGATCCTGGTATATTTGTTGATTCATAAATTGATGTTTAGTACCAGCAGAAATTAGAAAATAACTGAAAAGAGACTTCAAGATGAATGTGCCCTTATTGCTTAGACAATGAGGTATTGGTGAAATGTAGGATGAATTCCATCTGTTATTACATATTAATTTAGTTCAATGTTCTTGAGCATACTGTATTTGTTGAAGAATATGGGTGTGAAATGGATAAAGGGAGTACATGGCTGAAGATGCTGAAAATCTAGTCTGGTAACTGCAACAGAAGTATGTTTTGCACCTCGGATCTTCCAAAGATTTGGCTTAGAGACGAGTTGCAACCATTGTTTTGAGAAAGAAAGAAGTTTGGTCTCCTTATATGCAATATCAGGTAGATTGTAGTTTATCTGTACATTCCGTTTTTTTCTATGTTTTTCATTTTTTAATAAATAAGTGATTTTAGCCATCTTATGATCCAAAGAAGAATGAAGAATACACAACAATAACAACCCCGTAGAGTAAACATGAGAAAATTTTCTTTTAGACTTGCTTCTTTGCCGTTGGCTGCTGGTGAAGCCAGTTCTATGAGGCAAGTCAATGTGGCCAGCTTAATGAAGGTAGTGTTGAGGAATTTTCAGTATTGATTCTGTTTTCCGCTTTATTCCTGGGGATAAAACTAAAAAAGTTGGTTTGTGCAGGGATGGAATATTATAGTCATGGATATTACCTTTTTCTTTTCATCTTTGTATATTTCTTTGTCTGCTTAGTCAGGGAAAGCCTGTCCATTTCTCCCCTTTTTTTCTTGTTTGTTTCGCATGAAGCTCAGGGATTAAAAACAATGCAGAAACTTGTTGAAATTTGACTCCAGTTTTCTTTTTACTGGATTCTGATGGATCATCTTTATTGTGAAAACCCTCCTATTGCTTTCTTAATATTGCTCTAAACGCATTCTTTTATAGTATACCCTTTATTAGTTGAATGAGATCATCCAGCATTGATTCTCTGGAGATTAACTGATCTAATATTTTTCAATTATGACCAGTTCAAAAGATATGAGAACCCAAGAGCTTAGTCCTCACTCCTCAGAAGATAGAATATGAATATGAGCCTTTTAAGTTATAAATTAACAACTTAAGTGAACTAGATGTTTTGTTTCCCTTTTTGGTTTCCAGCAATAGAATAGGTGCTGGGTGATGTCTAATGTATCTTTGGTTTATTTATATCAACATTGTACTAGGTAGGGTGGTCCATTTGACTAATTATGTGTAGTTATTAAAGACTTTCTAGTCCTACGTTCATAAGCATTGTGTTTTAGGCATGTGTTTTATATCTTTTGGTGGTGGAAGCATTTTAAGTAGGAGCGAAGTGTTCTTTTTTAGTTTTAACCTCTGAAGAAGTCAATTAGTTCTCTGATTTCTTGCTGAATGACGTGAATTATCCTTGATAGAGGAATCTTTTCAGTAAGATCATGTGATTGATAGTGAACAATCTTTGTTGAAGAAGATAATCGTTATTGCTAAAAAGAGAGAATCAACTTCCTTATGTTAAATAATTATTCTGGATAATTCTCTTGCAAGTGACTGCTGGTGGTTGATGGCGCAAATGGAGAACCCGGCAATCACGCACAGCTTTAGGGAGATTAATGCAGTAGCAGATAATCTAGGTAAGGAAGGAAAGAAGCGAGCATGTTTTGATTATGTTAGCTTTCTAGCCACCTCATCCCTTACTACCCTTAAGTTACTAGAAATGGATAAAAGCAAGACTGTTTTTGTTAGAAAAGCCTCGACTGATGTTTGTACTTTTTTTAGCTCGCTTTGGGAACATCTACGCTCTTAGGAAAGCTACTAAGTTATTAGTAATATATTTGCTGTTTTTACCAAAAAAAAAAAATCTCTGGATAGGGAACAATTTCTTTTTTGGTACTCATGTGATGCCTATTAGATCATAAAGTTTTATTTGCCTGAAAATTCACCCCCTTTGAAACTTAGCAGTTTTATTGAATCAGCATATGCTATCTTTATTCATACTTTCTTATTGTTCTTCACCTAGAAGTTTTTGAATAATTTGCTTGGAATATACTCTAATTTGTATTTCATTTAGATGTTCTGTTCGAAGTACGCGTGCTGGATTGATCTTGCCATTTTGACATACTTGACAGGGACCGATTTGTAATATTCTGCTTGCGTTCTCGCATTTCTTTTTTCTGCTTCACATTTAAATGCAAATGCATTCATATTTATAGTAAGATCGCATTCTCATGCTTTGTCCAGGAGTCTGTGGAACAGATATTCCAGGAATTCTGAAAGCAAAAGTGGATTTTGTTTATCAGAAGACTACAGAGTAAGTCTTTGCTTTAAACTAACACCAAAAGGTTACTATTGTCAATTGTGTGTATTTTATAGTATGAATTTTGTACCAAAGGTACTTAGATTAATGGCTGTTGGAAAATGCTTTAAAGAAATTGTCCTGGTGCTTTGTTCTTATTTGGAATGACTTTTCCCCTCCAAGTATTAAGCTTGAAATATTCTTTTTAATCGCAATGTTATTATATCCCCAGAGCCACCGTGGGATTACACTAGGTTTGTTGTTGTCATGGTCAATTGCAATGTTGTTATATCTTTATACGCACGTGAATGTTTTACCGTACCCTCTTAATTTTTGTTAAAGATGTCGCGTTTATGTTTTGTTATATCTTTATCGGTATTGAGTGTTTACTTCACATACCAATGAATAAATGATACTTGTCACTTTATTTAACTACAACTTAATGTATTTAACCATGGTAAGTGTTAGCCCCTTGACAATGATCCTCGGCAGGTGTGGGTTGTGACAAGTATTTTCATGTTGGACTTGGCACACAACCTGAAAATTGGAGCGACATCATGACGGGCAGCTCGGCATGACGGACTATGCGGGGCATGACAAAGGCACCTTGGACGGAAGCAAGGAGCATTTTACTTAGACGTGCGGGTTGGCAAAGCAATGGCAAGGCAAAGCCATGTCAAGCAGGGGCAAAGACATGGCAAAATAAGGCAAGGCAATGTGAGACAAGCAATGGCTATTGATACGGGCAGATTTGATCAAGTTGGGGGCAACTTGACATGAGCGGGCAGCTGTGACAATGAACGTGTGCGGCTAAGTCGATGGGCGGCGAGCTGTGGCAATGGCATTGGCGCGGAGCAGTGTCAAGGGCAAGGCTGGGCGCAATGCCAGCCTTGGGCACAAGGCAGCTGTTCGAAATTGGCACATGCTGTGCACATGCCGAAGTTGAAAAACATGTGCTAAGCACATGGGGAAGCAGTTGGCGGTTACAACTCCCTTAAGATAATGCTGATCATGGCCCAAAAAACATGGGGGCACGTTTTTGTACTTGTCCTAAATTATTTGCCCATCAGTTGGTGCTTGTCAATTGATTTTAGCCTTTATATATGTGCCTAGGGTGGCCAAAAACGGGGCAGAACTTAGTCAAGGCATCGTGTTAGCCAAAATTTCGTCTAAGTCATTTCCTAAGGGTAGGAAACTCATTTTGGGGCAGGGAATTGAGGAATTCTTTGTCTTGGCCATAGGGTTGGCTTTTGTGTTCTTGTATTCACTTTATTAATACAAGTTGGGAAGAAATTCCTGTAATATCGTGTGCCTTTTACTGTTTTTGCTGCCTACTTTCATTCTATATTCAAAACGTCCCTAAAAATAATCTAAGTGTTGGAAAGGTTGAAATCAAGGCTGGGCTTGATTGCCGCACGGAGGTGAACCTCGGGCAGAACTCGAGTGACACAAAACACCCCCGTGACAATTGATATCAGAGCGTGGTTGGATCGGGGCGACGACACAACGTTCAGTGGTTGAATTTTGTGAAGAATTGCTGGTGGCAACGCAAAACTGAAGGAAAAGGTTGCTGCATTAGAGGCACTTGTCGGAACTGTTGATGGGGATCAATTTCTGACTATCATGACTCGTCTTGCTTATCTTGAGGGCGAGTTAAACAGGCTGAGCCAGGAGTGCACAGATCTGAAAACGGAAAATGGGTTGCTGCGTCGGGCTGTTGTCAATGATGAAGCACAGCGTGGGGCAGATCGTACCAAAGTTAAAATTTCGGAGCCTAAAGAGTTTAATGGCGCAAGGAGTGCCAAGAAACTCAAAAATTTCCCGTGGGATATGGATCAGTACTTTCATGCTGCTAAAGTGCAAAACGAAGACAAGGTCACCATTACGGCTATGTATTTGGTGGACGATGCAAAGCTTTGGTGGAGGACGCGCGTGGCAGATGGATCAGTACTTTCATGCTGCTAAAGTGTTTAATGGCACAAGGAGTGCCAAGAAACTCAAAAATTTCCCGTGGGATATGGATCAGTACTTTCATGCTGCTAAAGTGCAAAACGAAGACAAGGTCACCATTACGGCTATGTATTTGGTGGACGATGCAAAGCTTTGGTGGAGGACGCGCGTGGCAGATGATGAAAGTGCTGGTAGGCCGAAGATTGACTCTTGGGAAGGACTGAAGAAAGAGTTGAAGGATCAATTCTTTCCTAGCAATGCGGGCTGGATTGCTAGAGATCGTTTGAAAAAGTTGAAACAAACTGGAACGGTCAGGGATTACGTCAAAGAGTTTAGTTCTTTGATGCCGGATATAAGCAACATGTCTGACGAGGACAAGCTGCATAATTTCCTTTATAGGTTACAGCCGTGGGCGCAAATGGAACTACGAAGGCAGAATGTGAAAGACCTTCCTAGTGCCATCGCTGCCGCGGATGCGTTGGGTGATTTCCGGTTGGGACAAGAGGGTTCTGATTTCTCTACTACTTCAAAGTCCAAAAAATGGGAACAAGGACAAGGCAAAAGAGTGGAGGAAAAACGGAAACGACAAGGGTAATGCTATTGAGGGCAATGGCAATGAGAAGGGAAAGCAAGGTGCTGGATCTTCGACAAAATGGGGACAAAACAGCAAGTTTGATGGCTGTTTTATTTGCAAGGGACCACACATGGCGAGAGACTGTCCAAGAATTGAAAAGCTTTCGGCGTTGTTTGCTGAAGAAAAATGTGAAGATGAGCCAAACGAGGAAGAACAGGAGCAAGCAACAACATATTTAGGACCTATGGTGGTGCTGAAAAATGCGGAAGCTACTTCGTCGAGGACGACGAATTCTTCTGGTGGGGGTGGTTTGTTAGCCCCTTGACAATGATCCTCGGCAGGTGTGGGTTGTGACAAGTATTTTCATGATGGACTTGGCGCACAACCTGAAAATTGGGGCAACATCATGACGGGCAGCTCGGCATGACGGACTATGCGGGGCATGACAAAGGCACCTTGGACGGAAGCAAGGCGCATTTTACTTAGACGTGCGGGTTGGCAAAGCAATGGCAAGGCAAAGCCATGTCAAGTAGGGGCAAAGACATGGCAAAATAAGGCAAGGCGATGTGGGACAAGCAATGACTATTGATACGGGCAGATTTGATCAAGTTGGGGGCAACTTGACATGAGCGGGCAGCTGTGACAATGAATGTGTGCGGCTAAGTCGATGGGCGGCAAGCTGTGGCAATGGCATTGGCGCGGAGCAGTGTCAAGGGCAAGGCTGGGCGCAATGCCAGCCTTGGGCACAAGGCAACTGTTCGAAATTGGCACATGCTGTGCACATGCATAAGTTGAAAAACATGTGCTAAGCACATGGGGAAGCAGTTGGCGGTTACAACTCCCTCAAGATAATGCTGATCATGGCCCAAAAAACATGGGGACACGTTTTTGTACTTGTCCTAAATTATTTGCCCATCAGTTGGGGCTTGTCAACTGATTTTAGCCTTTAAATATGTGCCTAGGGTGGCCAAAAATGGGGCAGAACTTAGTCAAGGCATTGTGTTAGCCAAAATTTCGTCTAAGTCATTTCCTAAGGATAGGAAACTCATTTTGGGGCAGGGAATTGAGGAATTCTTTGTCTTAGCCATAGGGTTGACTTTTGTGTTCTTGTATTCACTTTATTAATACAAGTTGGGAAGAAATTCCTGTAATATCGTGTGCCTTTTACCGTTTTTGCTGCCTACTTTCATTCTATATTCAAAATGTCCCTAAAAATAATCTAAGTGTTGGAAAGGCTGAAATCAAGGCTGAGCTTGATTGCCGCACGGAGGTGAACCTCGAGCAGAACTCGAGTGACACAAAACACCCCGTGACAGTAAGCTACCATTTGTTTTGCACATGATCTTAATTAATAATAATTGGTTTATCGGCTATCCTGTTCAACTAAGCTCAATTATGATACTAGCAACTCACAATGACACTAGAATTCATTAGTTTCCAAGAAAGAAAAAAAAGGGCAGCCCAATGCATAAAATATCTCATATTCACGCAGGGTCGGGGGAAGGGTCACACTCCAAGGATGTGATGTAGACAGCTTGCCTTAATATAAGCATTAGTGGCTACTTCTCGAGCCTGTGACCTATAGGTCATATGGAGACAACTTTATCATTGCTCCAATGTTCCGCTTCTAGAATTCATTAGTTTCCAAATCGACCAACATTCCTGTTTCTTGTTCAGTAGAACTAGTCAACAGATCAAGCATTATGTGAAAGCAAATAAAAAGGTGTTTCAGCTATCTACAACAGCTTCCCAACTTCTAACTCAAAGAAATCATCACAATCTTTACTGAGTTGTCTCACTTTCTGTAGGATTCCATATAATTGTACTATTATAGAGACCTGTGGATCCACAGCCAAACAAAATATGAGTAGCAAGTTCTGTTTCTGAAAATTCATAGATAATAAACTGCCAGAGATAGATATTTCTTTTGTCACATCAGAATTGAACACTTGAATGCCAGATTACTATTGACATGAGTGAAACAATTGCTTGCTAATTCCCATAGTCATAAAATGAGATCATCACTTATTTTTGAACCATCAACCTGAGCCTTCAATTTGCTTCATAAGAGGTCGAGCTACACGCTCTTGAAACCTCGTAAATTCGCTTTTCTTCAATGAGAATATAAAGAAAACTAGCAATTTCGCTCCCCAGCCCCACTTGGTGTTTGAGCACCACTACCTTCACTGGTTTTACACAACAGAATGAATTCGTGGAGGCATTATCAAGTAAGTCGGTTATAAGTGGTCGTGCGTAATATTGTATAGTCTCTCTCAAAATATACATTTTGTATGTTATACGACAGAATGAACAATGTTGTTTCAAGAAATTGATAGCAGTTACTAGTGTCATTTAGCAAATTATAAAATGCAAGTGAAGCAGAGGAAAAACAGAAAGTTACCTAAGTGAAAGCTTCTGTAAATCATACAGATTAGGACAGAAAAAAATAACTCATAAAAGAAAATTCAGTGTACCTTTATCATTATGAATGACAAAGAATAGTACATGTTTAAACTTATGATATCTTGGTACAGCTTTTTTACCTGATGATTCTGTATCAACATCCTAAACCTCTAACTACCATCTTTAGAATGATCTCTCCAAGTTATATATATATAGATGATCAAGTTGCTGGAAATGTTAACACCGCGCAATGTATCCCATATCAACAAGTACTCTTCAATAGGACTTCGACACAATTTCTCATTTTTCCACGAGAGGCACGGATTCAGTACAAAGAAACTTTCACACATCAATTCCTTCTTCTCATTAAGAACTTCCAATAGCTTTACAATATGTGAAATTAGCTTTCGAACATGTTGTTATTGAACTTCTTCTAATGCTGAAGATATTGTCAAGGCTTCTAATACAGGCAAACTTTCTTCATTTGATGCTTCCATTCTATATGATTTGCAACTGAAGTAAAAGACAGTACTCATCATAGAGTCAATAAGCATCACAAATGAATACATTATTACCAAAAGTGGCCCTTCCCATATTCTTGAAGATCCATTTCCATAGCTTAATATCTTCACTCTATGCTCAAACAAACCCTCCACAAATGCCATCCCAATAGTCGATCCTAGAAATATCAATAGACCAACTTGTGTTTGCCCCTTGATGAGAGAACTGGACCGAAGCAACGCTTGTGGTCCAGAATCATCCTCCAAAACAGATATCACAATAGCAATATTGCAAATGATCATTGCATTTGCTAAAATTATAGAGAATATCATCCCAACTATCATCGCGGGGTATAAAATCAAGTCAGGAGGGAACCCCATTACAGAGAAAACACTGCTCACCGCCACAAGAAGCACAATAAACAACGCGAGACAACCAGAAATCACCATACACACCCACATATAAGTCATGACGATGCGCTTCCAAATCTTGGTAACGATAACATAAAACTTCTTAGAATCGAAATTCTTCCTCGAGTAAGTGCAATCAACTGAGTAGACTATAGCAGCTTTAGACAAAAGCAACAAAGTAACATATAAAGGAAAGCACATTACAGCTGAAATCACCATTTCAGAGAACTTTTGACAAGACTGTTTGATAAAGGGCTTAAGTGGAAGCCCACTAGACTTAGCCAAAAGCAATAACCTAATAGTCAGTTTTTTCACAATAGATTGATCAACTAAAACATTAGATAAAAGAACAGCAGAAACAGGACAAATTAACAATGCAGCAATTGATAAGAAACCTATAGGATTGTACCTAAGAATCCTTACAGTTTCCTTTAAAATCTCCAATGCATCCATAGAATGATCAAAATGCCTATCTTGGTAATCACCATTATGATCTGTGGACTCTGATCGAGAATCTTGAAAATCCGGGTCATGGTTTTTTTCCTTATTTAATACAACTGTGTTAATTCTTGGACTCAGTCCAGTAAAAGCTTCCATTTTTCACCAACCCCAATTACTCTTTTCGACTTTTTTCTCAAAGCCAACAAACTAAAATCTGAATTCCCATGTCAGACCTGCATATCTCTGGCTCAAGAATCAAGACTCAAGATTGAACGAATGACACTGACAGAGGCGGACCCATGATTTAGAGTCGGCGAGTTCCAAACCCACTACAATCTACTATATATAGTACATTGTTTTATGTAATTAATTTGCATATATTGTTCAGTACAGGTTCAAATTGAACGGCTCTGCCTCGTAAAACGAGTAATGCACATGAAAACCACAGACTCAAAGAAAAAAGAAGTGAAGAAAAGTGGCACAAAGAAGCTGATCAAGGTCAGAAGAAGTGCATGCAGAAAGAGGGGGGGGGGGGGNGGGGATAACGTGAAGGTAGAGGAAGGAGAATGGCGTGAGAGGGGAATGGGGAGTCAAGAAGAGGAAGAAGATTCGAAAGTGAAAGTGAGATTACAAAGAGACTCTAAGAAAGGAAAGAATTTTAATAATAAGAGAAGAGAATTTGGACTTTAGATTTGGCTTCGATTCTTGGAATTACGTTATTTAGTTGTTAAAGGCAAAAATGGTGGAGAGTATGCGTACGCCATGCGTCCCTTTACATTATTATTTGACTATGCATGCAACACGTGCGAGGTTCCCCCTTACATAATATTTTTTGAGTATTTTTTCCCACTAGCTCCATGCAAAATTTCTACTTTTGATAAAACTAGGGCCGTCAAATTTGGCCCAAGCCCAAATGACCCGCCCAACTCGTCCAAGGTTAGGTTGGTTATTGACCCGCCTATTTATTGAACTTAGCCCATCTTGATCCAACCCAATTCAACCCAATTAAAGTTGGGCTAATTTTTAGCCCAAATTGATTCACGAGTAAGTTTGTCAAATATCTTAGAAATAATTTTATTTTTTGTTTAATATTTTAAATATGACCATAACAAAAGCAAAAAAGCCTTATTTAGTAATTATACAATTTATAAGAAAATAACACATATTAATTAAAGTTTAATAAGAGTTGGGCGGGTTGGGTTATGACCCAAATCTTAACTCATCTTGACCCAACCCATCTTAGCGCAGGTAACTTTTGGGCGGGTGACCCGCCCACTTATTGACTCAACCAGTTTTGACCTGCCCAAAATTGACTCAACCCGCCCATTTGACACCCCTAAATAAAACATAGGTTATTGTAAAATGAAAATAAAATCAACCCGGCCAAAAACAAAAATAAAAAATTACAATAACAACAACTATAACAAATAATAAACCAGTGAATTCCCACAAGTAGGGTTTGGGGAGGACAATGTCTATATGCAGATCTTACCCCTCTCCCAGAAGGGCATAGATCTTGTTTTCGATAGACCCTCGACTAAAGAAAATATTAAAAAAGAAGCAGTGGAAACAAGCAGTAACAACAAGAAGAAGATATTAAGAATATCGTAGTAACAACAACAAGATATTAAGAATAACGTAGCGAAAGATAACAATCAAATAGTAAGTAATAGTAGCAATCTAAGAATAAGAAGAAACCATACTCATACTAATACTACTGGTAGGGGTGTACATAGGTCGGGTTGGTTCGGATTTTTCTATTATCAAACCAAACCAATATTGTCAGATTTTTAAATCTATAAACCAAACCAAACCAACGAAGTCGGGTTTTTCAATCTTGGGTTTTCTCGGGTTTTTCGGGTTCTCGGGTTTTTTTTCCCGATAAATCTTCATACCACAAATATATAACTTGTGCTCCATATATTTCTCTAGTTCTACAAGGATACAACTATATAATGTATTTTTTAAGAAAATAATACAATATGAGATGAGTCATAGCATTGTACTAAAATATTCAATAACAAAAATATTAAAATCCATAAAGAAAATATTACTGAGTAATAAGCCATAATAAATATTAACATAATCTAAAAGTACTATATAAGTCATGCTAAAATAAGTACAACTATA
>MU773466.1:2978-26743 GCA_026770625.1 Nicotiana glauca
GAAAGATTGATGCTGATCAAGGGTCAAAAGTTCTCTGATATCATCAAACTCGGAGAAAGAATCAAGGAGGGCATCAAGAACGATATGGTAACAAATCTTGAAGCATTGCAAGCCACCAATAAAGCTTTACAAACTGGTGGCGCTTCTAAGAAGAAAGATGTAAGTGCCGTAATGATCGCACAGGGAGCCAAATCACCACCAAAATACCACACCTACCCATCACCTCCACTTACATATCAGCCTATCCTAAATTACCAAACACTCGCACCCTCCTATCTACCTCTCGTTTACCAATCTACTCCACCTCTCGCATATCAACCCACTTCACCCAGATACTCTCAACCAGCACCTTTTTACCAAGCTTATAACACTCAACCCACTCACTACCAATCGCCACCTACCCGCCATAATTTCCCAAGGCCCAGACCAAATTTCGACCGAAAACCTCCTAGGCAGTGCATAGCCATCGCTGAGCCAATCGACCAATCATATGAGAGACTCAAAGCTGCCAGTTATGTCACTCCTATCCCAGCCAAAACACCAGAAAATCCCTCCCAGTGTATCAACCCCAACAAGACCTGTGCGTATCACTCCGACATGAAGGGGCACACCCTTGACGAATGTCATTCCTTGAAAGACAAGATTCAGACTCTGATCGACAACAAGGTCATCATACCAAAGGAGCCCGCTCCTAATATTCGTAACAACCCCCTGCCTGACCACAAAGGTGGAGATGTTCATATGATTGAGATCGAAGACGATTGGGACCCCAAAAGGGTCGATAGGTTTGATTGCTGAAGGGGATGAACCAAAGAAGCCAACAGTTACCCTTAACCCAATTGTTGTGGAGAATCAGCCCTCCAAGGATGACAAAGTAAATATGTCTATACCACTTGAATTTGAAGCGACTCCTTCTGCAAAGGCGTCTGGGCCGATCGAAGTTGAGTTTGGGATTCCAAAGGCACCTACACCCTTTGAAATTACTGTGTTGCCACCAAGGGTGCCTATTCCGGTGGCAATGACTGACATGAAACCATTCCACTCAAATGCCATACCATGGGATTACACTGCCAAAGTTAGAATGAAAGGAAAGACAAAGACAGGAGAAACGATTGCCGCAAAAGGAATGACCAGGACAGGGAGGGTTTACACCCTAGAGCACTTAGCCGAGTCCAGTAAGCAAACCTCGGGATGGCCTATTGAGACTGGACCCAACGATCTTTGGAGGAAAATACAGGCTAAGGAATACTCGGTCACTGAACAGTTGAACAAAACACCAGCACAAATATGTATCCTGGCTCTTCTGCAAAGTTCAGATGCTCACAAGAATGCCTTAATGAAGATACTGAGCGAAGCCTATATGCCCAGCAATATAACCGGAGGAGAGATGGCGAATATGGTGGGGCAACTACTGGAAAGCCACAAAATAACCTTCCACGAAGACGAATTACCACAAGAGGGTTTAGGTCATAAACAAGGCACTGCACATCACTGTGCCATGTGAAGATTATTTCATCACCAGAGTCCTGATCAATGGAGGGTCCAGCCTCAACATATGCCCACTTGTAACTCTCAGAACTTTGGGAAAAGGCTTGCACGAGATCAAATACGGGGCTATCAACGTCAAAGCCTTCGATGGGTCCCAGAGATCTAATATTGGAGAAATCAGCATGTGCTTGCAAATGGGACCAACGTGGTTCGACGTCGACTTCCAAGTAATAGACGTCCCGGCATCCTACAACCTGCTGTTAGGACGCCCTTGGATCCACGCTGCTGGAGCCGTAGCATCGACCCTACATCAGGCGGTAAAGTTCGAATGGAATCACTAGGAAGTGATCAGTCATGGCGACGGTAGTAATCCCATATACAGTCGCCAGACCATCCCAACGATCGGAGGCAGAACGAGAATAGGCGGAGAGACATACCATCGCATCGAAAGGGTCAACGCTATAGACAAAGACAAGTGGTGGGACAACAAGATTGAAAGCATCCTGAATTGGTGTGGGTACGAGCTTGGAAATGGGCTAGGTAAAAATCTTCAGGGGATCACTAAGCCCATCAAACTGAAGAAGTATGGCACTACCTTTGGCTTAGGGTATGATTATACTTGGAAGGAATTCCAGAATTGGTCACCACCATGGCGCAACCCCTACTATCCGTTGGAGTTTCCGATACCTAGCCTGGATCAAACCTTCCAACCGACAGATACTATATACGGGTCCGAAGAAGATGAGACATTGGCAGCCATGAAGAATTTGTTCCTAGAGGATGATGATATGGACTGTTGTGTTCTTTTTGAGGAGGAGGGGGATGAAGGCCCTTCCATACAAGTCTCAAGCAAAGGAGACCGCCTCAGCAATTGGTTAATTAGGACCGTCAGGGCCCGAAAAGCTTCGAGTTAGCAAGGCTAAACAAAAGCACTACGCATCTCATTTTACCTTACTTTACTAGTTGATTTTCTTTCCGCATTGTCTTTATTTCAAAAAGAGCTCCGATGTTTCGAACAATTATGGATCCAATCAAAGTATTTCAGTTTATCATATATATCTTGCTTATTATTTTCTCTACCATTTACTCTATTTTATACAACATTACTACAACTTATCTTGACGATGAACCAACGATTGTGACTTGCAACGAAACAACGCAACAAAAGGAAATAGACTTAGAATAAGACGAGATACTCGAAGAGGTCATCAGAGAAGTTGAGAATTTTGAGAATAGACCTAATTCCAACCTGGAAGAAACTAAGGTCATTAATTTGAGAGATGCAGAGAATGTCGGAGAAACTCGCATCAGTGTTCACTTGTCGCCATCAGAAAAGGAAGAATATACGGAATTCTTGAAAGAATATAAGGACATATTTGCCTGGTCGTATGATGATATGATTGGCCTCAGCATGTCCATCGTTGCTCACTGCCAATAGATCCAGCCTGTCTGCCGGTAAAGCAGAAGCTCAGGAAGTTCAAACCTGATATGAGTTTGAAAATCAAAGAAGAGGTTACTAAGCAGGTCAAAGCCAAGGTTCTCGGGGTAGTGGAATATCCAACGTGGTTAGCCAACATCGTTCCAGTACCAAAGAAGGATGGGAATGTTAGAATCTGTGTCGACTATCGGGATCTCAACCGGGCCAGTCCCAAAGAAGACTTTCCCTTGCCAAACATACATATTCTTATCTACAATTGCGCCAGGCATGAGTTGCAGTCTTTTGTTGATTGTTTCGCTGGGTATTGATAAAGGTGCCTCCAAACGAGCTTACTGCAACTAGCTCACCGTGGCCATTTGTTGCCTGGGGAATGGATGTTATCGGACCTATTGAGCCTGCCGCATCAAACGGGCACTGGTTTATCCTGGTGGCAATTGATTATTTCACCAAATGGGTTGAAGCAGTATCATACAAGGTAGTAACTAAGAAAGTTGTGGTAGATTTCGTCCGTAACCGTATTGTTTGCCGATTCGGGGTTCCAGAATCAATCATCACTGATAATGGTTCAAACCTCAATAGCGATCTGATGAAAGCAATGTGTGAGGCATTCAAGATCAAGCACAATAACTCTACAACCTACATGCCTCAGATGAATGGAGTTGTAGAGGCAGCCAACAAGAACATCAAGAAGATACTAAGAAAGATGATCGAAAGTCACAAACAATGGTATGAGAAGTTATCATTTACTTTGCTGGGATATCGCACCACGGTCTGCATATCAACCGGGGCAACTCCCTACATGCTAGTTTATGGTACAGAGGCGGTCATTCCCGCCGAAGTAGAGATTCCCTCCCTAAGGATCATACAAGAAGCAGAGTTGGACGACGCAGAATGGGTAAAAGGTCGCAACGATCAGTTAGCCCTTATAGATGGAAAAAGAATGAATGTAGTTTGCCACGGTCAGTTGTATCAGAACAGAATATCCAGAGCCTTCAACAAAAGAGTTAAGCCAAGGAAGTTTACACCGGGGCAGATAGTGTTGAAGAAAATATTCCCACATCAAGATGAAGCCAAGGGGAAATTCTCTCCCAACTGGTAGGGTCCGTACATGGTTCACCGGGTTCTAACTGGAGGAGCCCTTATTCTTGCAGAAATGGACGGAGAAGTCTGGCCGAAGCCAATCAACTCAGATGTAGTGAAACGATACTATGTGTAACCATCTATGATTTCTTTATGATGTAATTTGAACTATGCCTGACCTGATTCCCATTTAAGAGGGGATACATAGGCAGCCCTATGGGTTTGGTCACAATTTAATAAAAATCTCATTTCCTCCCCTATTATTGGAACTGGGGCAAAATTTTGAGGAGGACCCTCAAAATTTTGAAGCTAGTCTTCAGCCACTCATCGCCCAGTATGTCACCTCAGTAAAATGGGGCAGAATTTTGAGGAGGACCCTCAAAATTCCGAAGTTGATTCTTCAGCCATTCAGCGCAGCCATTAGAAGTGCCAACCTAGTAAACTGGGGCAGAATTTTGAGGAGGACCCTCAAAATTACGGAGCAAGAGAGGTTGCAATGTTTTGAACCACGTCGCAGTCGTTGGTTCATTTAAACAAAACTATTTTCTACTTACGTTATATTTGTTAAATCATTCATAACTATGACAGCTACTGTTTAGCAATGCTACCCCAATGATACGCAACGTCGGTCGAATCTCCATCGACACATTCCGTCAGTGGTTCCTGAACTACATATGGCCTGATTACTGTAAAACCAGGGATATTTAGATAGCTCAAAATCCAGAGCTCGGTCAAACTCTTTTCAAAACAATGCTTCCGGTCAAAATTGGTCATCATATCTTTACCCGACAACTCTTTCATCCTTCCCAGGTAAAGAGGGGCAGCTGTTGATACCTAATTTTTCCCTATGTATTTTATACACCCAAATATTCTCAAAATATATATTCATGCTTATATAAGCATTCCCAAGAGTTTTGGTATTTTTTCTTATTTTTTAAAGTTCTTAGAATCAATTTGTTGTCTATTTTAATAGTTCAAAATTCAATAATTATTTCCAGACTATCATTATTGGCGAATAATTTATTTTACTCTCATATTTACACCAAAATATAATTAAGGTAATTTTTGTACATTTTTACAAAATTGCTCATTATTTTTAAAAGCTAATTGCGTATAAATGCAATTATTGCCTATTCTACGATTAATAGTATTTTATAATTGTAAAATTAGTTTTAATATTTTTTAATTAATACATATGTATTATTAATTGGTTCAGCATCTTCAATTTTCCTTTAAAATCATTTTTACTATTTTTATAAAATAACAGGGGAAAACTGGCTATTTCAATTTTGGCCACATTTCATTTCAATTATAGCCTCAATCGGCCCCAATCCTAATGCCCAATTGGGTCAGCCCAATTTAATTTTTTTACCCGACCCTTGACCCAATTAACAAACCCGCCCGTTTGTATTTTTAAATCCTGGTAACCCTCATTTCCCCTTCGACCACCGCCTTCAAACCTTCCCCTTCTCTCAAATGCTCTCAAGCACTCAAAACCCCAATCATCTCCCTCGTCTTCTTCGGCTAGTTCTCACCGGAGTCCATGGCTTCTCAGGCCATGGACGGCCTGTTCTCACTTCCCTTCACCCCAAATCATGGCTGTTCAGGGTTTTTGAGGTCCAACCTCAATGATGCTTGTTCAGATCCTCCGACGATCTGTGCTCCTATGGCTTCTCCGGCTCCGTTCTAACGTGTTCGAGTTTTAAAAGGCCTAGCTATGGTTCAGACCTGTTCGAGACCATATCCTTTCCAAGCCTTCTCATTGCTAGGGTTTCTGAGAAACCCTAAAAACTTGTTCGAGGTTCCTTCTTCCTTTATTTTCTTAGATCTGTGATAGATCTGTGTTATACTCGAGGTTTTAAAGCTTTTCCCTAATTTTCTTTCCAAAACTAGTCTGTTTAAATTTAGGTCTTTCAAAATCTTAAAAATGATTTCCATTTCTTCTTTTTCTTCTTTCTTTGTGTGAATCTGCCTGTTTATGCCATGTTTTATGAGTTTTCGTTAAATGTCTTGTATCCTTTCCTCGCATGTCTTCTCCTATTTGCTGTTATTACGCATGTGCTTCTATATGTGCTCTGTTATTTCTTCTACTGATTTCTATAGCATGTTTTTACATGTCTATCTTATGTGTTCCTTTACTATTTTCTTACCGAGTCTTGTTTGCCTTTACTGGACCTGTGTTTGAGTTCTAAACCTATTTCATCTACTGTTCCTAAGTTCTATGTCATTTATTTTCTCTCCTGAACTTGCTTGAGTTCTGAGCTTTTCTTAAACATGTTCTTTATGATTTTTTCACTATGTTGCTTCGAACTTGCTATTGTATCTATGTGCTCTGAAAGAGACCTTGAGTCTGTTTCAATGATTTGCCTTCTCCTTTCTGTACCCTACTCGAGTTGAAACCCTAGGGTTTGGGGTTTTTGCGAGTTTTGGGTTCTGTGTTGGGACTAGGGTTCTATTTAGGACCCCGGGCTCCCTCAAACTCATGCTGAGTCTATAAACTGAGCTGAAACTTTCCTTTGCTTATGATTTTAAAACGGTCTATGCCAATCTTCTCTTTCTTGTTTGACACTTGTGTGCTTATATATGAGGGCTTTTCTTTCAAAAGGGTTCTGCTAACTTGTAATTGATTCCAATTTCCTTTTAATAAGGCTCGATTGATTTGTTACTGATTTTTCCAATTGAACTTTTCCTCACCCTTTTTCTGACTAAGTTCATTCGAACAAAGCTTTCAATTTACTGGCTGTTTGATTGATCTACTTGCCTTATTTCTCACAAATCATGTACCATAGGATTCTTGCCTTAAATAAACTCTGTGTATTTACCTGTGTTATGATACTTTGGAAAGATTTTTGATTGTTTCTCTTTCCTTAATTATCCCATGCCCGTTTGAAATCAAATCCCTTAACCAAAGGGAAATCCTATGTGATTGATTGAAAACTATTTTCTTACCTTTTTTCTTACTTGTCTTCTGCACTATAAAAAGGACTACTCTTTCTGCTCTTATACACACTTCAGAATTAAAAAAAAACACATTACAGACCTCACAAACACTTCTCACAACTACACACGACACAATTGCAATACTTTCTCTACTACTACTTTCTCTATTTCTAATACTGAGCACTCTGCTCCTCTTCTCTTTTACTGTCTGAAACATTCTTGAGTTCCTTTGAACTCTTAAGTATTTGCTGAAGAACTTGAGTTTGCTTCTGCTGCCTTCTGGCTGTTTACTTGCTCTATTGTTCTGCTATTCTAGTACTTTGCATCTGGTATGTCACTCTTAATTAAATACTGCCCCTCCACTATGTGATTACTTTACTCCTAGCCTGTTATGCTTTCTTTCTTTCCTTGTGTTTCTGTAAATGCTTCTCTATGTGAGTCCCTTCCATTTAACCCCTTTGTATGAGAGTATAGTTCTAGTCATGGCAGCATCATATTATTGCTGCCCATGACTTTGAACTAAGTTCTTTTGAACTCTTACTCAAACCAATTCCCACTCCCCTTTTCCCCTTTATGTGCTGAGCCTTGACACAAGTCTGGTGATGTCCTGATTACCATCCAGACTCAGGTCTGACCTCTAAGGTCTGCTCTTAATTTTTTTGGACCAAGCAACTGGTCAGGGGTGTGCCAGTCTACACCCATGGCTGGACATGACTACCATTTGCTATGGTTCCCTAATCCCTCTCTCACTTTGTACTTATTCCTAGTTCTAAGTTCTGCCCCCTTTGGTAAGCCATGCTTTGGGACCCTGGAGCTCCCTCTGAACTTGGATGCCTGAGGGCTGGCTATTCCACATTGCACTATTCTGTTCTAATTGTTATCCAGAGTGTAAGTACTGCCTGGAGCCCTTGAGGCTCCTTGGAACTCTGAAACACTTTGGATAAGAGAAGGCTTTGGAAATCTGGATCCCGGAATTGGTCAAACGCATGTTGTTGGACATCAAGATTAAATTAGGCTGCGCTTTTGATGTATCTTTAATTTCGAGTTTGATTTGTAATAATCTTTGTATGAAACTTGGGGAATATAGTAAAAGGGTGTGGGAGGGGTTTACTTTCTTGCATCAATAAAATGGTAGATATAATGTCTTTAGGACTTTAATTTCCTTACTAGACATCATGTCTATAGGTCTGGTTAACGTTTTAATTCAGTCACCTAGATGCCATGCCTATAGGGTTTAACACTTAATCATATTGCAAGTCATTAGAAATCCTGCCTATAGGACTTAATATTCATATAATCAGTTGCATATAGAAACCATGCCTACAGGAAGTGCATATGCTTTAGGCAAACCGTAGGGTAATCAAACAATCACTCTTTCATCAGTTCAACAACAGGTCTTTAAATCAAATATAGATATCATGCCTATAGGAATTTGTCTCAAGCTCGCCTGATTCGTTTTAAGCAATAACGTTCTGTCAACCGGTCTTTAACGTTTTAATGTCATGTTTTCAATAAAATTCTCATAAACCAGTATGTTTTTTACTCCTCAAATCTGCATCCTTCTTCAGAAACAGTTCTTTTAAATCTTCTACCTAAATGTTTTACTCGGTCCCTGAAATTATCTTTCGAAAATAGTCCTGCAACTCGTCTTTCCCTTAAAATATTCTCACTTTCTGAAACTCTTTCACAACTCTCCTGTGTTTTACTCAAACAGTCTTTATTTTCTCCTTTAACTCTTCTGCATTAGTCCATTCATTTCTTTTCTGAAATCAGTAGTTTCTGAATAAATCTTTTAAAATACTTTAATTCCTGACAATAGGATCCAAGTTGCCTAATGCAGACTTTCTGTCTAAACGTATGTATTAAACCAATCCGCTCGCTGCTTAATTTTTAATTTTTTAAAGACCAAACCAGTATGTGTAAAGGCATGCCGAACTATATGTTATCTGATTTATGGGGTTTATGCGAGCCTTGCCTGCTTGTTTGTTCATTTCCCCCTACTTGTTACTTGCTTTTTTTGAATGTCAATTAGAATTTTTGTCCTTTAAACTCCATAAAGGCCCCATCCCTTTCTTCCCCTTTTAGGATTAGAAGTCCTAATACCCCGGGACTGATAGTTTGGGACGGGTAGTAGCATGCAATAGGCAAATGACACCATTCCATGCTCCAATACCTTAACGGGGTGGGAAGGGTAGACATGGAGATGATGATTACACAATAACACTATGTGCACAATCAGGTGCCAGTGTTGTGAGAATGATCCATGTAATGTATAAACCTATGACCTCCCCTTTTTCCTTTATTAGTTTAATAATTTTTCAGAATTTTTAAAAGCTGTCCAGTCTTCAACTTCCGTTCCTTGTACTTCTTTCAAGTTACTTGTATCAATTATTTAACCCCTTTCCTTTACTTGTATCTCTTCTTTAATCACAAAAACTATTTCCTTCCAAATTTCAACACTTCTAAATCCTTTTCACATTCTTATTTGTAACCATTTCCAATGTTTTCAATGCTTGCTTGTTTATTTGTTTACTTGCATTTAAAGTCACAATTGTAGCATGGCTGGGAACCACACTAGTGGATCTTGAGGGGTAACTAACACCTTCCCCTCGAGATAATTTCAAGCCCTTACCCGAACTCTGATTTTCTATCTTTATTTCTTTTAAAGTGTCCTAATGCACTATAATCATTAGGTGGTAACTCTCCAAACTCTCAAAAACCCAATTCCCAAATTGGGAAAAGAGTTGTCCTCCCAAATGTTGTGAACTCGATTTCGCTCTTTAGGGAAAAGGGGGCATCGACAGGGGTCACCATTTGTTCATCACGAACGCGACCTTTGGTCCGCGAACACGAGCCCATCTACACGAAAGCGAAGGCTGACTAGCCTTAATATCGGGAACGCGAAGTGCCCATCGCGGATGCGAAGGGCAATTTTGCCCAGTTATTTTAAAGTCCCAACACAGAGCCTATTACGGGATTTCATAAAATTTTCACAAACCCTTTCTTCTCAAAAGCTACTAGGCGATTTTTGAAGCACTTCTTCACCAAAGCATCTTGGGTAAGTATTATTTAACTTTTTTTCTTAATCTTCCATCAACAACCACTAGAGTTCTAGGCCTAAACCATGTGAATAAGGGTAGAAAATTATGGATTTGGGTAGAACTAGGGTTTTTTTGATTAATGGTGATTTAGACACCTCGTTTTGGGGGTGAATTCTGAAAATAATTATATATTTCGGCTCATGGGTGAATGGGGGATTTGATTTTGGTCCGAACCTCATGTCTTAACCAAGCGGGCCCGGGGTCTATTTTTGGGAAGAATGATTGGAAAACTAAAATGGGATTCGAATTGTTTGGCATTATTTGATGTTATGAAGTCATTTATGAATAAATACAATTGATTTGGAGCCGAATTCAAAAGGAAAGGCGGTAATTGAGGATTGAGTTGGCCGTGGAAGTTTGAGGTAAGTGTTCGGTCTAACCTTAGCTTGAGGGATTAGAAGTTGAGTCATATTTTCTACTTGTTTCTTGTTGAGTACGATGTACAGGCATGGTGACGAGTATCAATACGTTGGTGTCGAGCACGATCGCGAGTCTTAAATTGATACTTGTTGTATTCTTGAATGATACTATGGTTGCAATAGTGAGTAAATCTGTGGTATTGCGCAAAGACTTAGTTTATTTTTGTGGAAGTTACTTATGAGTTAGAAATAGTGATAACTGAGATGATTAGGAGTTGAGTGGAGATTGGTTATAGCTGATTCTCCCTTGCCGGGACGTATATACTTGTACTGTTGAGTTCCCTTGCCGGGATAGTATAATTTATGGTTAATCCCTTGCCAGGACTATTGTCAGGATCAATGTAAGTTGTATATTTGGAGCGAGTTGCATGCCGCAACATTTTTATTACTATATATATTGGATCGGGTTGCACGCCGCAATAGTTATATATATATATATATATATATATATATGGATCGGGTTGCATGCCGCAACAGTGTTAATTGATAAGGGATCGGGTTGCGCGCCGCAACAGTACTGCTATTGTATTGTTGTAGATACTGTACTGTTCTTTCATATAACTATTTGGTCTCTGTTAGTTGATATTGTTTCCCCAAAACATGTACCCCCTCCCTTTTAAACTGCTTATTACTTGTTTATTTTTCCGCCATATATTATGTAACTGCACAGGTTTATTTGGAGTCTTGTTCTAGCCTCGTCACTACCTTGCCGGGGTTAGGCCAGACACTTACCAGCACATGGGGTCGGTTGTGCTGATATTACACTCTACTCTATGTGCAGATCTCGAAGTAGCATTCGATGCACAACAGTAGCTCGAGAGCTAGCCTTCAGTCCACCGAGACACCGAGGCAGCCTTGCGGTGTCCGCAGGCCCGATGTCTCCTCTATCTTATATTTTATTCTGTTATCTCATGTATTCGGGACAAATAATGTTATATTTCCTTCAAACGGTTGTATTTAGTACTCTTAGTAGTCCGTGGATATTGTGACACCAGGTTCTATTAGAGGCACGCAATGGTTTCGGGATATTTTGGTTTTACGTTTACTTAAGACTTTCGCTAAATTTCATATTTCGCTATTATTTAACTGTTTACTTCTTGTTTATATAATTGGTAAGAGGATTTAAAATTAAAGTGTTTAAGGATTTCTAAATGAGTGGCTTGCCTAGCTTCTACGAGTAGGCGCCATCACGACCCCTGATGGTGGGAATTTTGGGTCGTGACAAGTTGTATCAGAGCACTAGGTTACATAGGTCTCACAATTTATGGACAAGCTCAGTAGTGTCTGATGGATCGGTACAGAGACGTCTGTATTTATCCCGCAGAGGCTATAGAGTTAGGAAAACTTCACATTTGTTCTTTCTTGTCGCGCGACTTTGTTTCTCAAATTCTAATTGAATTTTTACTCTGTTCTTTTGAAGCTGGCAAGAACGCGCACTTCCTCATCTACCGCTCAGCTACGTGAGCCCTCAGCAGTAGCTCCCACGAAGGGAAGAGGACGAGGCCGAGTCCGTGCTAGAGGCCGAGGTATGGGTGTTGCTCAGCTCTGAGCAGTAACACCAGTGGCAGAGCCTCAAGTTGATTTTGATAAGGAGGTTCCGACCCCAGTAGTTCCGGTGGGGCCAGCTCAGGTCCGAGAGGGGTTTATTGCCACCCCAGTTCTTCAGGATACTCTGGTCCGATTAGTGGGCCTCATGGAGAGTGTCACCCGGACAGGCTTGCTTCCTGTAGCACCAGCCACTTCTCAGGCTGGAGGAGGAACTCAGACTCCTGCTACTCGTACTCCAGAGTAGGCAGCTCCCCATATTCAGACTTTAACAGTTCAGCCAGTTGGAGCAGCTCAGTTGGGTGTGGTAGCCCAGGCCGGGGATGGAGCATCTATGTCTGTCGATGCTTTGTGGAGATTGGACAGGTTCACCAAGCTTTTCACTACTACCTTTAGCGGTGCATCTACTGAGGATCCCCAGGATTATCTGGACAGTTGTCATGAGATTTTTCGGAAATGGAGATTATTGAGACCAATGGGGTTGATTTTGCTACATTTCGCTTGTCTGGATATGCCAAGACTTGGTAGAGGGATTATTTCTTAGCTAACCTGGGAATAGTTCACGCAGCTATTTATGGAGAAGTTTCTCCTTATTACATAGCGAGAGGCTTATAGGAGACAGTTTGAGCGTCAGCCGTGGTTCTCAGATGCAGTATTCTGATCAACAGCCCTACAGTGCACCACCAGCTCCTATCAGCGCGCCACCGCTCCAGAGTTTTTGGGGTGGTCATTCAGGTTGCCATGGTCAGTCTCAGTTCCCTCAGCCGTAGCGTTCAGGTGGATGCTATGAGTGTGGGGAGTATGGTCATATCAGGAGGGCTTGTTCGAGGTTGGCGAGTACTATGTCGCATCAACAAGGTTCCCGCGCTATGATTCAGGCACCAGGTGTTCCACAGCCCACCCAGCCAGCTAGAGGTGGGGGTAGAGGTGCTAGAGGTGGAGGTAGAGGTGATAGAGGTAGAGCTCAGGCCGCTAGAGGTAGAGGCCAGCCAGCCGCAGGTCATCCCATAGAGGTAGATCAGAATGGTGGGGCCCAACCCTGATGTTATGCTCTTCAGGCCAGGCCCGAGGCTGAGGCTTCAGATGTAGTTATCACAGGTATGGTTCTGGTTTATGATAGAGATGCTTCAGTGTTATTTGATCCAGGGTCTATGTATTCGTATGTGTCATCTTATTTTGCCCCGCACCTGGTCATGCCTAGTGAGGCATTGAGTGTTCCTGTTTATGTGTCTACACCGTTGGATGATTCTATCGTGGTAGATCGAGTCCATCGTTCTTGTGTTGTGGTGATTGGGGGTCTTGAGACTCGCGTAGATTTATTGCTTCTAGACATGGTTGACTTTGATATTATATTGGGGATGGATTGGTTATCACCTTACTATGTTATCTTGGACTATCATGCCAAGACTGTGACTTTGGCCTTACTGGGTTTGCCTCATTTAGAGTGGAGAGGGAGTCCTAGTCATTCTACCCGCAGTGTTATATCGTATATGAAGGCTCGATGTATAGTCGAGAAGGGGTGTCTGGCCTATTTAGCGTATGTTTGTGATTCTAGTGCTGAGGTTTTCTCTATTGATTCTATGCCCATTGTTCATGAGTTTCCTAAGGTTTTCCCTTTAGACCTGCCAAGTATGCCACCCGATAGGGATATTAACTTTTGCATTGATCTGGTTCCGGGCACTCAGCCTATTTCTATCCCGCCGTATCGTATGGAGCCGCCTGAGCTGAAGGTGGTAAAGGAACAGTTGTAGGATTTGCTTGAGAAGGATTTCATCAAACCCTGTGTTTTGCCTTGGGGTGCATCAGTGTTGTTTGTTAAAAAGAAGGATGGGTCAATGAGAATGTTTATTGATTACCGGAAATTGAACAAGGTTACAATCAAGAATAAGTATTCGCTGCCGAGGATTGATGATTTGTTCGATCAGCTTCAAGGTGCCAGGGTATTTTCAAAGATTGACTTGCGATCTGGCTACCATCAGTTGAGGATTAGGGCATCCGATGTCCCTAAGACAACTTTTCACACTCGGTACGAGCATTATGAGTTCTTGGTTATGTCATTTGGGTTGAGAAATGCCCCAGCAGCTTTATGGATTTGATGAACCTAGTGTTCAGGCCTTATTTGGATTCATTCATGATAGTCTTCATTAATGATATATTGATATATTCCCGCAACCTGGAGGAGCACGAGCAGCTCCTTAAAGTGGTTCTTCAAACTCTGAGGGATAGTCAGTTATATGCCAAATTCTCTAAGTGTGAGTTCTGGCTAAGTTCAGTGCATTTCTGGGTCATGTTGTATCACCAGAGGGTATTCAGGTGGAACCAAAGAAGATTGAGGATGTCAAGAGCTGGTCTAGACCAGCATCATCTATAGAGATTCAGAGTTTCTTGGGATTGGCAGGCTACTATCGTCGGTTCGTGGAGGGGTTTTCATCTATTGCAGCCCCGATGACCAGATTGACCCAGAAAGGTGCCCAGTTCAGATGGTCGGATGAGTGTGAGGCGAGCTTCCAGAAGCTCAAGACAACTCTGACTACGGCACCAGTTTTGGTTTTGCCCACAAGTTCAGGGCCTTATACAGTTTATTGTGATACTTCTCATGTTGGGCTTGGTGCAGTGTTGATGTAGGATGGCAAGGTCATTGCCTATGCTTCGGGGTAGTTGAAGATTCATGAGAAGAGATATCTAGTTCATGATTTGGAGTTGGCAGCCATAGTTCATACATTGAAGATTTGGAGGCATTATCTGTATGACATGGCATGTGAGGTGTTCACTGATCACAAGAGTCTTCAGTATTTTTTCAAGCAAAAAGAGTTGAATTTGAGGCATAGGAGGTGGTTGGAATTGTTGAAAGATTATGATATCACCATTTTATATCATTCGGGAAAGGCCAATGTGGTGGCCGATTCTTTAAGTAGGAAGTTAGCCAGTATGGGCAGTCTTGCTTATATTCCGGTCAGTGAGAGGCCGCTTGCCTTTGATGTTCAGGCAGGCTAGCCAATCAGTTCGTGAGACTGGATGTTTCTGAGCCCAGTCGTGTGTAAGCTTGCACGGTCGCTCGTTCTTCATTATTGGAGCGTATCCGTGATTGGTAGTATAATGATCCCCATTTGTGTGTCCTTAGAGACACGGTGCAACGCAGAGATGCCAGGCAGGTTACCTTAGATGATGATGGAGTTTTGAGATTGCAGGGTCGAGTTTGTGTGCCTAATGTGGATAGGCTCCGAGAGTTAATTTTAGAGGAGGCCCATAGATCCCGGTACTCTATTCATCCGGGCGCCGCAAAGATGTATCAGGATTTACGGCAACATTATTGGTGGCGTATAATGAAGAAGGATATCATTGCATATGTGGCTCAGTTTTTAAATTGTCAGCAGGTTAAGTACGAGCATCAGAGGCCTGGTGGTTTATTTCAGAGGATTGAGCTTCTCGACTGGAAGTGGGAGCGGATCGCTATCGACTTCATCACTGGACTCCCGCAGACTCAGAAGAAGTTCGACGCAATATGGGTCATTATTGATAGGTTGACCAAGTCAGCACATTTCATTCCTATGCCAGTCTCCTATTCTTCTGAGAGGTTAGCTGAGATCTACATTCGGGAGATTGTTCGCCTTCATGGTGTGCCCGTATCTATCATTTCGGAATGGGATAAACAGTTTACCTCGCGCTTCGGGAGAGCAGTTCAGCGAGAGTTGGGCACACGGGTTGAGTTGAGCACAACATTTCATTCCCAAATGGACAGTCAGTCAGAGCAGACTATTCAGATTTTGCAGGATATGCTCCGAGCTTATGTTATTGACTTTGGAGGTTCGTGGGATTAGTTTTTGCCTTTAGCAAAGTTTTCCTACAACAACACCTACCAGTTGAGTATCCAGATGGCTCTTTATGAGGATTTAAATGGTAGACTGTGTCGATCTCCGGTTGGATGGTTTGAGCCATGAGAGGCTCGGTTGTTGGGTACGGATCTGGTTCAGGAGGCCTTGGACAAGGTCAGGATAGCCTTCATTCAGCTCAGTCCAGGAAAAAGAGTTATGCGGATCGCAAGGTTCTAGATGTGGCTTTTATGGCCGGTGAGCGGGTTTGCTCTGAGTGTCGCCTATGAAAGGCGTGATGAGATTTGGAAAGAAGGGCAAGCTTAGCCCTAGGTTCATTGGTCCATTTGAGGTTCTTGATCGAGTGGAGAGGTGGCTTATAGACTTGCATTGCCGTTGAGCTTATCAGCCGTGCATCCAGTGTTTCATGTGTCCACGCTTAGGAGGTATCACGGCGATCCATCCCACCTGTTAGGTTTCAGCACTGTCCAGTTGGACAAGGACTTGTTTATGAGGAGGAGCCGATAGCTATTCTAGACCGGCAGGTTCGTCAGTTGAGGTCGAAGAATTTTCCTTCTGTTCGTGTTCAGTGGAGAGGTTAGCCCCCCGAGGTATCGACCTGGGAGTCTGAGTCCGATATGCGGAGCTGTTATCCCCATCTTTTTCCCGACTCAGGTACTTCTTTCTTATGTCCGTTTGAGGACAGACAGTTATTTTAGAGGTGGAGAATGTGATGACCCAAACGGTCATCACTTATTTTAAATTAAATTCTGTGTCTCTGTTGAAAAACCCATTTAGAGTCACCTCGATTTGCGTGTGCAGTCCGAGCGCATAGCCGGAAAGCTTAAATATGAAAATCTATGAAAAAAATAAAATTTGGTTATAAATTGAGTTAATTTGACTTCAGTCAATATTTTGGGTAAACGGACTCGGACCTGTGATTTGAAGGTCCCGGAGGGTCCGTAGGAAAATATGGGACTTGGGCGTATGCCCGAAATCGAATTCCGAGGTCCCGAGCCCGAGAAATAATTTTTTAAAGGAAATTATTTTTCTGAAAGTGTTAAGGAAATTTAATTAGAACGTGTTGGTATCGGGCACATATTTTGGTTCCGGCGCCTAGTACAGGTCGTTTGACGTGATTCAGACTTGAATTTCTAAAGTTGATGTTTTAAGAAGTTTGAGAAAAATGCTTTGATTTGAGGTTTAATTTGTTGATAATGATGTTATTTTGGCCATTTGATTGCACGGATAAGTTCGTATGATGTTGTTGAGTTAGTATGTATGTTTGGTTAGGAGCCCCGAGGATTCAAGTGTTTTTCGGATATGTTTCGGGAAGTTTTGAGTTTAAGAAAAGTTGCAGATTTTCTGCAGTTAGTGCCCAGGGATTTTACCCTTCGCGTTCGCGTGGTACCACTCGCGAATGCGTAAGGCAAAGATCCCAGGTGCCCAGTTTCTTCTTCGCGAACGCGAAGCCACAATCGCAAATGCGGAGCCTAGGGGGACTGCTCATCGCGAACGCGACCTGTGTGACGCGAACGCGTAGGGTCATGGGGGAGGGGTCACCATTTGTGCATCGCGAATGCGAGCTTTGGTCTGCGAACACGAGAGCTCGAGAAGCTAAAGCTTCGCGAACGCGATCCCGTCTACGCGAACGCGAAGGCTGCTAAGCCTGACCCATCGCGAACGCGAAGTACAATTTTGCTCAGTTATTTTAAAGTCTCAAAACAGAACCCATTACGAGATTTCATAAAATTTTCACAAACCCTTTCTTCTCAAAAGCTCCTAGGCGATTTTTGAAGCACTTCTTCACCAAAGCTTCTTGGGTAAGTATTATTTAACTTGTTTTCTTCATCTTCCATCAACACCCACGAGAATTCTAGGCCTAAAAATATATGAATAAGGGTAGAAAATTAAGGATTTAGGTAGAACTAGGGCTTTTTGATTAATGGTGATTTAGACCTCGTTTTGGGATCGAATTCTGAAAATAATTATATATTTGGGCTCGTGGGTGAATGGGGAATTTCATTTTGGTCCGAACCTCGAGTTTTGACCAAGCGGGCCCAGGGTCGATTTTTGGATTTTTGGGAAGAATGATTGGAAAACTAAAATTAAGCATGTATTTGATGTTATGAAGTCATTTATGAATAGATACAATTGATTTGAGTCGAATCCGAAAATAAAGGCGGTAATTGAGGATTGAGTTGGCCGTGGAAGTTTGAGGTAAGTGTTCGGTCTAACCTTAGCTTGAGGGATTAGGAGTTGAGTCATATTTCCTACTTGTTTCTTGTTGAGTACGACGTATAGGCATGGTGACGAGTATCTATACATTGGTGTCGAGCATGACCGTGTGTCTTAAATTGATGCTTGTTGTATTCTTGAATGATACAGTGGTTACAATAGTGAGTAAATCTGTGGTATTGCGCAAAGACTTAGTTTACTTTCGTGGAAGTTACTTATTAGTTAGAAATAGTGATAACTGAGATGATTAGGAGTTGATTTGAGATTGGTTATAGCTGATTCTCCCTTCCCGGGACGTATATACTTGTACTGTTGGGTTCCCTTGCCGGGATAGTATAATTTATGGTTAATCCCTTAACGGGACTGTTGTCAGGATCAATGTAAGCTGTATATTTGGAGCGAGTTGCACGCCGCAATATTTTTATTACTATATATATATTGGATCGGGTTGTACGCCGTCAAGGGATTAACGATATATATATATATATATATATATATATATATATATATATATATATATATATATATATATATATATATATATATATATATAGGGTTGCACGCCGCAACAGTTATATATATATGGATCGAGTTGCACGCCGCAATAGTGTTAATTGATAAGGGATCGGGTTGCGCACCGCAACAGTAGTGCTATTGTATTGTTGTAGATACTGTACTGTTCTTTCATATATCTATTTGGTCTCTGTTAGTTGATATTGTTTCCCCGAAGCATGTACCCCCTCCCTTTTAAGCTGCTTATTACCTGTTTATTTTTTCGTCATATATTATGTAACTGCACAGGTTTATCTGGAGTCTGATTTTAGCCTCATCACTACCTCGCCGGGGTTAGGCCTTAAATTTACCGGCACATGGGGTCGGTTGTGCTGATACTACACTCTGCACTGTGTGAAAATCTCGGAGTAGCATTCAGTGCGTAGTAGTAGCTCGAGAGTCAGCCTTCTGTCCACCGAGACACCGAGGTAGCCTTGCAGGCGTCCGCAGGCCCGACGTCTCCTCTATCTTATATTTTATTCTGTTATCTCATGTATTCGGGACAAACAGTGTTATATTTCCTTCAAACGGTTGTATTTAGTACTCTTAGTAGTCCGTGTATTTTGTGACACCAAGTTCTGGTTAGAGGCACGCGTTGGTTTCGGGATATTTTGGTTTTACATTTACTTAAGACTTCCGCTAAATTTCATATTTCGCTATTATTAAACTGTTTACTTCTTGTTTATATAATTGGTAAGATGATTTAAAACAAAAGTGTTTAAGGATTTCTAAATGAGTGGTTTACCTAGCTTCTACGAGTAGGCGCCATCACGACCCCCGAGGGTGGAAATTTTGGGTCGTGACAAATATCGCGATATATATGTTTGAACTACTGTTATGTTAGTTAACCGCATGAGACTAATTGGTGGGCCCACAATCAAGTAAAATGCGGTATTATATAACGCTATATATAATGCGGTATTATATCGCGCTATACTTTAATGACAGAAACACCGTTAAAGTATAGCGCGGTATAATACTGCGTTATATATAAAAATATAACTTTTTGTTTTAGCAGTTGAAACGTATTTTGTGTCCTAAAATCCAACATTTAGGTTTCGCACTATGAGGATAAGTACCCTTTGGATTGTCGGAATGTTATTGGTGTCCAAATGCTATTGGTACATGAGAAATGATCATTTTCCTATTGCCATGTTTCATTCAAGGAATTGTCATAGCGTGTCATTACGTGTCATCAAAATATGTGCTAACAAATGAAATGTGTACATATATATGTTGTCTTTCCGTTGTTCCTGTTCCTACCATACAGAAGGATATTTATGATTCCACCACAAAGAAGTCATTAACTTGTACTTCAAATACGCGAGTTTTAGTTTCAACTCTAGTATTGTTCAGATACCTTCATATAATTACATTCTAACACGTAACTGTATCAGTTCTCTTAACCTTTTGACACACTTTTTCAAGGGTAAGTTAATGAGTATTCGCGAATTAAGAGCCCGTTTGGACATAAAAGAAATTTTACTTTTTTTCATTTTTTTCCGAAATTAATATTTGACCATAAAACTATCGATTTTCACTAGAAGATGAATTTCATAATTTTTCAAAAATTTAAAAAATTTTAAAAAGCTGTTTTTCAAAATTTTTGCTCAAATCACTCACAAAACTTCAAAAACAATCCAAAATAATATTTATGTTCAAACACAACTCTAATTTTCAAATACCATTTTCATTTGCAATTTTTTTCACCTTTTATTTGGAATTTTACAATTCTTATGTCCAAACGCCGACTAAAACTTATAAATAAGGTTAAAGTTGTCGAGAAAATTATTTTTGATGTGAATTTGTATTGATCACGCCCAACTATGCCTTATAAAAAGGACTAAGCGGTCGCTGCAAATATAATTCGGTTTACAAGTCCGGAGCCGAATCCCACAGAGAACTAAGGTCTAGCTACATCTGTTCACTATCACCAAGAAGACAAGTTTGAACAATTCCTAACTTCTAGATATTAAGATTCTTGTGTTTAACTAATTAACTAACAAATTAAAATAGTAAATTAACAACTAACGATACTGAGGGTTAGAGAAAACAGAGTCAAATTTTTCCTCTATTCGGGATTCAAACTGGTGACTTGGGACATCATAAATCTCTCAAGTGGCGACTTCAACTCTTAATAATAAATCTCGTTTCGATTGTCCTTTAATTGGAGAAACTCCCTTTATTTATACCCCTTGCAGGGTGCAGTAGGTAAAAAGGAGGTGCGACAAATCTCTCCCGAGTAATTACGACAATTTACTATCCGCACTCTCCCGAGCTACGCTAGCTGGCTTTTAATACAGCTCACTTTAGATCGCACCCAAGGCTTCGTTATCCCTAATCCCACCTTTAAACCCTCGGTTATTGATCCCTCATATACCTGGGAGTGGTGTTGTTCAACAATTACCTAAATATGCACTCTTTTCCGAGTTATGCATACTAAATAGGCACAGCTAATTGAGAGTTCTTCAATCAACCAGAATATAAACGTAGTTGAACAAATAGAGAAAAACTATGGCTCAGTTATATAAAAACATAACAAGAATTTATCCTACAAAAGGTTCTATCAAAACTCTAGATAACAAATTAGCTATTCATAATAATATGTAAAACTACAATACTAAAAGTCATAACCAACAATGAAAAATAGGAAGAGGAAGGAAAAACTCGTAGAAGAATTCTCCGCCTTGCTCCCAATGTGTTCTTGCCTCCTTAGGTCGAATCTATATCTCAAATCTATCATCTTCCCTTTTCTTGGCCGGCCTCCTCCGTTTAATATAGGGTTTAGGGCTTAAAATCCCGTGTTTTGCACTTTGGTCCCTGAAATTTACGCGTCCTGCCGCGGTTACGCCAGGACCGCGGCCAGAGTGGCATTCAGAATCTGCAGCAGTGTTCTGCCGCGATCCTATCGTAACCGCGATTTTTCACCCTGTTCCATTTGGAATTTGGAAAAACGTAAAATATAAAACTTGTAGCCCTTTGAGTTAGATTTCTAACTACATATTGTGAATCCCAAATGGAGTTTTGAGAAAAACGTTATGTCTATTTTACTAGACAATATGCAATATACCTCCTCGAGTCTTCGTTCGTACTTAATTATCAAATTTGATCCCCGAATACGATCTCGGCTTAATTCTTTGGGCTTTTACTCAGACTTCTAAGTTTCAAATCATTTGAATTCATTCCATAACATCTATATAGCTTGAAATCAATCCTACAAGGCATAAAACACACTGTTAGTACAAAACACTAGCGATTAAAGAGCAAACTCAACTAAAGTGCAGTAAATTAGAGTGTAATAATCGACTAAAATACGTAATTATAGCCTATCATCATGTATCTCTAAAAAGGGGTCAAAATAATGTCACCAAAAATTAAATAGTCGCTTCACATTGTTAAATACTCATTGAAAATAAATGTTGTGCTACAATCAATGTTTTAAAAGGCGGGGGCGAAAGACGAGGCGTTTTACCTTTGACGAGACGAGGCGTAAGCCCTGAGACGTGGGGCATAAGTCACACTGATCTTTAAATTTTACTAATTTCAAGAATTTTAAGATAGTACAAAATAAAAAATAATTGTAAAAATTACATCAAAATCATAAAATTATAACAAATAATCTATTTAAAAAATTTATAAATTATAATCCGACTATGAATAATATAAAAAGTATGACATATATCATAATATGCAAATTAGTTGCAACATCGCAACTCAAATATCAAAAGTAATGTATTCGATATGAAATCTTATATGTATCTCTTAAGGAGTAATAATTTCTGAAAGAATTTTAATATTATAATTTGATATTTTACTTAAAATACTCCTTTTATTTGATATGATTTCTATTTAAAAGAGAATTTATGTCAAATATTTATAAATTATAATTCAATTATGAATAATATTAAAATATGACATATATCATAATATGCAAATTAGTTGCAATACCGTTACAACTCAAACATCAAAAGTAATGTATTCGATATGAATTGTTATATGTATCTCTTAATGAGTAATAATTCTTGAAAGAATTTCAATATTATAATTTGATATTTTACTTAAAATACTCCTTTTATTTAATATAATTTCTATTTGAAAGAGAATTTATGTAAAAACATAATTCACAATTTAAATATGATTCTCTAGCATCATTTATTTTTAAGTTTTAACAAGTTAGTAAACTGACACATAATTCATCATACAATATCATGATGACTAATTATTTATAAATAGTTACAAGTTAATATTGAGATATTAAATTAATAAGTATTATATCTTGTAAACGTGAAAAAATTAATCTTTAGAAAAATAATTATAAAAAAATATGAACTATTATATAGTAAAGACATAACAAAAGTTAATAAATAAATACTTTCGAAAAGAAAGATTTATTTAAAATTTACTATCATAGGAGTCTTAGTGGATAACGTGTAATAATTTTTATTTTAATTATGACATAAAATACTCTGAACTTGGTGATTTATGATTAAGAAAAAAGTAATTTGTATAGTCAACGATTTGGTAAGAACATACGAGGATTTACAAGTTTAGTTACATATAATTGCATAAAATTCTATTAGGAGTACCCTTGGCATTCGGCGTGTCCGATGCGTAAGTCCCAGTGGCCGAGGCGTAAGTCTCACAGAACTAAGCCCCCACATAAGCCCATGGGCATTTTACGAGTACTCTGCCTCGGAGCGAGTCCCAATTCTGCCTTTTAAAATAGAGGCTACCATTTTCTTTCTTAAAAACTTGTTGTATAGCAAATGGAAGTTCTTTTTACAACATAGGCATAATTTACAAAGGAATAAATCAGTGACATTCGCAGGCATAATATACACCACGTGCAATAAATAAGGCCAAATACATAACTGGACCCTTAAACTTAACCTTTTTTGTTACTTGGGCACTTAAACATAGAGTTGTTCCTATCAGACCCTTCAACTAAATCACATATGTGCCAATTAGTCACTTTGTAGACCATCTGAGAAAAACTTTCATAAAAATTATTGGATATGTAATTAGCTGCAGTTGTATATTTGATAGTTTTTAAGGCTTTCTTCTTTGCTTATGAAATATCTGCATTTATATATTTGATAGCTTTGCTCTTTTGCTGAAGTACTATTTTTGTTAAAAGTTGTTAATGTCAAAATGC
>MU773466.1:30103-43696 GCA_026770625.1 Nicotiana glauca
ATAACCTTTTTCTCATTTTCACGCGTCTTTTCCTACGCACTCAATTATGTCACTACAAAGTCTCTAATTGGTACAGATGTGGCTTAGTTGAAGGGTCTAATAGGAACAACTCTATGTTTAAGTGTCCAAGCGATAAAAAAGGTCAAGTTTAAGGGTTCGGTTATGTATTCTGCCAATAAACAATTTTGTCAATTCAAATGTGGAGGGTGTATGGATTGACTTTTAAGCTGGTCAAATCAGTTTTTAATATTTTTTTAGTATTTGACAAAATTAAAAAGTACTTAAAATAAGTTAAAATTATTTAAAACAAGCCCAAAAAAAAAAGCCAACCCCAACTTATTACCTTTTGGCTTACAAGCTATTTATGCCGAAAAACCACTTTTTTCGAGCCAATCCAAACGGACTCGTAATTTTCGCTATTCTAAACCCAGACATGAATCAAGAGCTTGTCTACGAATATCCGAATCTCAAATTACTGAAGATAAGTGATTGTGTTATTAGAAAATGAGAGTTGTTGTAAGTTGGAACATAGACTAGCTATCCATGGAATTTTTTTAAATTTTGATGGCCGTGCTACTTCAGCTAAATTGACATTTGAATAGCACCCAAAATCATATCATGCCATATATTAATATTACCACTATTAATTACCAATATAATTTCATGAATTTGGATATTCTCCTTTGAATATTCATGTCAACTGAAGGGGGTGATTGAATGGAATGTTGTGAAGAGAAAATGAATTGTGGGAGTGTGTGACTTGAACAATTGCTTTTTTGGTGTAGATATGTGCCTGCCACATGAAAATTTACAATTAAATCCAATTACAACATCAAGATCTGAGCCAAATTAAGCAAGGGCGACCAGTATTGTGCCAACATTTGTTTACTAGCTAACGAATTTTTTTTATTTGGGGTTCCATCGATACTATAGGAGAAAACTACATCTTCTATACTGAAAAAGATCTTTCCTCAAAATGCTCTGGTGGGTAAATAATACTCTAGTAAAATGGTATACGAAGGCTCTCAAAATATTTCAAGCATTCGTTAAATAGATAATATAGTAAGGATTAACGTAAAAGCAGAGTTAAAACTTTATACCAAAACGAGAGAGGTTATATAGATATTTGGCCAAACTTAGGAGGAACCGAATGCTAGCGTGAATGGAATCATTTTTTTTGGGTAAGAATTAGGGAATGGATACGTGAAGAAACGTGCAACGATCCAGGTTGTTTTGAGTACTATAATCCCATCCCTTTATTTGATGCTTCCCATAGGTTATTTTGGTAATTTATGACTTGTACGTATGAAAGATTTAATTTTCGAGGGATTTGGGAGTTGTTTGGAAGAGTTGACCAAAGTTAGCATTATGATCAAACGATCCGGATTGGTGATTTTAAGATTACAATAAGTTCATATGATGATTTTAGACTTGTACATATGCCCAGTTCGAGTCTCAGGTGGCCCGAAGTCGATTCGGCACTTCTAGTCGAAAGTTGAAAATTTGAACTTAAGAGAATTTGAGATTTTTGGTTTGATGCTTGATACTTGGTTTTGATTATATATCATAATTCTCTATGGATTTTCATACATAAATCAAGATTTTAAAGAGAGAAATTTGGGGGTTTTGTCTAAAACTGTCACGATCCAAAATCACCTACCGGTTGTGATGGCGCCTAATGCACTTGCTAGGCAAGCCAAACATAATAAAAGCGGAACAAGATAACATGAATAACGAGAATAATACAAGTCTAAAACCATTAACATAAAAATAGCAGCGTTGATACATAACAATCTCCCAGAACTGGTAAATACAGAGTCATGAGCTCTACAACGAAAGTACAAATCTGGAATACAAATTAAAATATTGTCTGAATGATAGCAACTGTACATAAGTGAAAAGAGACGCCAAAGACTGCAGTCAAAATACGGTTCTACATCGTCCCTTTGCCAATCCCCTGCAACAAATCACAACTAACCAAGGCTTGGTCCAATACTTGAATTTGCACAATTAAGTGCAGAGTATAGTATGAGTACAATCGATCCTATGTACTCAGTAAGTATCATAACTAACCTCGACGAGTTAATAGAGGCAGGAATCATTAATGATACTTGCTAATAACCTGTACAGTCCATAAACCTCACATGTACACAAAAAATAATAATATCAAGTCATAAATTACAGATAAAGTCTCCACGGTGCACAAAGGTAACGTACCATGCTCTGTTTTAGTAAACAATCCAGCAATAAGAGAAAATATAAAAAATAAGGCATGTATACAATCCTAATCTAGCATATAGAAAAGATATGCGAAATTAGGTATACATCAAAGGAAAATTGCAAGTAGAGAAGAAGTGAAATAACCACAACACACACTGGCCGATTTTTCTCTTATCGCATGCACACCATCAAGAGAGAAAGCATGGGAGGGTGACCTTTGGTGGATGGATCCTTATCCACATATTGCACGGACAACTCACGTGCATATATAACCACTGCACAAACAACTCACGTGCTAACATAATTCAGATCTGCACGGACAACTCACATGCTATCAACTCAGTCCATATCACACGGAAAACATATATAGAATACATGCACATGAATAACTGATATCAATTTATATACTCATGAGCTGATATAAGTGACATGCTAAAGTGTAGGCATGTACGAAGTGTGCGACCATAGTTTTAGTCAGGCGGTTACGCCACAAGAATAGCAACTAACATGTTAGAACAGGAGATCAATTAACAAATAATCTCTAATATGATTCCAAATAGCTCAAGAAAGGAATACAACATAAGAAGTATGATAACATGAAGCCTAAAAATCGATTCAAGGCCTATAATACCCTATACACTACCCCGAGCAAGAATAATACCCCAGTGTATACACATGGGCTCAATCCCCTCATATGTGAGCCACCCATAGCATGTAGCTATCACTAATAACTCAAGCAACTAGTGCCTTAACCAAATTTAGGTAAGATACTTACCTTAAGCAAGCTAAATCAGTACTCTAGCAAGTGGCGTGAATCAACCTCTGGACGGCTCGAATCTAGCCAAAATAATTTAATAATATCAATAGAAGCCATAGAAAATAGCCCTAAAAAATAAAGCTAAGATCTTGATGCAATTATACAAAGTCAACCCAAAAAATCAACCCTAGGCCCATACCCTGAAATCCGATAAAACTCACAAATTTCGAACACCCAATCCAATATGAGTCCATGTGTTTCATCCAAATACAAGCTAAAATAGTCCCTCAAACCATTAATATTACTCTCCAAAACTATAGTCAAAACCTCCCAAATTTCACCTTTAATTCACATAAACTAGGTGTAATAATCCATGGGTAATCAATATCTAACATCAAAATTAAGTAAATTACACTTACCCTTTCAATTGTGGTGAGAAACCCTCCAAAAATCTCTCTTGCCAAGCTCTACAACTCTAAATAATGAGAAATGGACAAATGCGTCGAACTAATATTTTTCCTAGCACTTCAGCATTTGCGGACAAACTGCTGCATTTGTGGACAATCTGGCCCATTTACGGCTTCACTTCTGCAGACAAAATCTCAGATATACGAGTCCCACTTAAACTCCCAACCTACCGCATCTGCGGCTGCTCCCCACATCTGCAGGCTCGCTTCTGCATCCCAACTTCCGCATTTGCGGACTTCCCCTTGCCTCCAGCCCAGTTCGCTTCTCCGATTCGAGAACACAAGACTTAACAATCTTCAGTAATGGCCTTATAACTCAAAATAATTAGAAATACACCTGAAGCCTCCTGGACCTGTCCAATTACACCAACCAATCCCAAAACATAACATAAACCTAATCAAGGGCTCAAATCACTTAAAACAACATCAAAAGCTTGAATCACACCTCAATTCAAGCCTAAAGAAATAATGAACTTCCAAAACTCATGCAGAACCACATCAAATAAACTCGGAATGACCTCAAAATTTCCATACAAGTCCTAAATTATACAATAGATCTATTCCAACTCCCGAAACCAAAATCTAAATCCGATATCAACAAAGTCAACCCTAGTCAAACCTATGAACCTTCCAACCCTTCAACTTTTCAACTTTCACCAAATAGAACCAAATCAATTTAGGAACCTCCAAATCCAAATACGGACATAAGACTAAGTCCACAATCACCATATAAAACTATTGAAATCATCAAAATACCATTCTGAGGTCGTCTACATAAAAATCAAACTACAGTCAACTCTTACATCTTAAGCCTCCAACCAAGGGACTAAGTGTCCCAATTCAACTCAAAACTCTCTCGAAACCGAACCAACCAACTCTACTTGTCACATAATCATAAATACAAATATATAAAGCGTCAAATGGGGGAAAACATGTTGAAATACTCAAAATAACCAATCAGGTCAATACATTTTCCCCCTCTTAAACAAACGTTTGTCCTCGAACGAGTCTAGAATCATACTAGGTCTAAAAAAGGTAAGGATGTCTACTCTGCATCTCCTGTTCGGTCTCCCAAGTAGCCTCCTCAACTGGCTAACTCCCCAATGAACCTTCACCAATGCTATATTCTTTGATTTGAATCTTCAAACCTGCCGGTCCAAAATGGCCACTGGCTCCACATCATAAGTCAAATTCTCGTCCAACGGCACCATGCTGAAGTCTAATACATGTGACGGATCCCCATTTTAATTCTGTAGCATGAAAACATAAAACACTGTGTGAACTCCCGATAGACTAGGTGGCAAGGCAAGTCTGTAGGCCACTCTCCAACTCTCTATAACACCTCAAAAGGACCAATATATCGAGGGATCAACTAACCCTTCTTCCCGAACCTTATCACACATTTCATGGGCAAAACTTTGAGTAGAAAATTCTCACCTACCATATAGACCACATCACGAGCCTTCCTGTCGGCATAGCTCGTTTGCCTGGACTGTGCTGTATGAAGCCGCTCCTGAATCAAGTCACCTTCTCAAAAGTATCTCGAACTAGATCAATGCCCAACAACCTAGCCTCCCCAGGCTCAAACCATCCAATCGGAGAACGACATTGCCTCCCATACAAGGCCTTCTAAAGATCCATTTGGATACTTAATTGATAGTTATTATTGGAGGCAAATTCTACTAACGGTAGAAACTGTTCCCATGATCCCTCAAAATCAATACCACAAGCTTGTAACATGTCTTCTAATATCTGAATAGTACACTACAACTGCCCGTCCATAAAGGGATGAAATGGCGTATTAAGCTCCATATGAGTGTCTAACTCATGTTGTAATGATTTTCAAAAATGCAACGTAAAATGAGCGCCTCGATCTAAGATAATAGATACGTGAACACCATGAAGGCGAACAATCTCACGAAGATAAATCCGAGCCAGCTGCTCTTAAGAGTAGGTAGTCATTACTGGAATGAAGTATGTAGACTTGATCAGTCTGTCCACAATGACCCACACTGCATCAAGTCTCCTCAAGGTCAATGGAAGCCCAACCACAAAATCCATAGTGATACGCTTTCACTCCCACTCCGAAATATCTAGCCTCTAAAGCAAACCACCGGGTCTCTGATGCTCATACTTAACCTGTTGATAGTTCAAACACCGATATCTTTCTTCATCCTCCACCACTAATAGTGCTACCTCAAATTATGATATATCTTTGCGGCACCAGGATGAATGGAATACCTCGAACTATGGTCCTCCTCAAGTATCAAATCTCATAACCCATCCACATTAGACATACAAATTTGGCCCTAAAGCCTTAACACCCCATCATCACAAATAGTAACCTCCTTAGAATCATCGTGCTGCATCGTGTCCCTTAGGACAAGTGAGTGGATCATTAGACTAACGTGTCTTGATGATCTCAAACAAGGATGTCTAGGATACAACACACGCAATAACCCTGCTAGGCTCCAAAATATCCAACCTTATGAACCTGTTGGCCAAAGCTTGAACATCTAAAGCTAACAGTCTCTCCCCAACTAGGATAAAACTAAGACTCCCCATGCTCTCAGCCTTTCTACTCAAAGCGTCGGTCACCACATTAGCCTTCACTAGATGGTAAAGAATAGTAATATCATAGTCCTTTAGTAGCTCTAACTACCTTCGTTGACTCAAGTTCGTATCCTTTTACTTGAACAAGTGTCGGAGACTCCTGTGATATGTGAACACTTCACAAGACGCACCGTAAAGATAATGCCTCGAAATCTTGAGCGCGTGAAGAATGACTGCTAACTTCAAATCGTGTACTGGGTAGTTCTTCTCATGAGGCTTCAACTAACGCAAAGCATAAGCAATCACTCTACCATCCTGCATCAACACACACCCAATGTTGATCCGTGAAACATTACAATAGATTCTATAAGAACCTGATCCCGTAGGCAAAACCAGAACTGGAGCTGTAGTCAAGGCAATCTTGAGAAAGCTCTCCTCACGCTCATCAGACCACTTGAATGGGAAACCTTTCTACATTAATCTAGTCAATAGGGATTCTATAGATGAACACCCCAACATAGATAATCCAGCCAAACCAAGGAAACTCGGGATCTCTGTAGTAGAAGACGATCTGGGCCAACTCTCAACTGCCTCAATCTTTTTTGAATCTATTTTAATCCCCTCACTGGGCACCATGTGACCTAGGAATGCCATCGAGTGTAACCAGAACTCACACTTGGAGAATTTAGCATATAGCTTCTTCTCTCTCAAGTCTGGAGCACGATCCTCAAGTGCTGCTCATGCTCCTCCCGACCACGAGAATACATCAATATTTCATCAATGAAACTATGATGAAACAACCGAGATAAGGCCAAAATATGTTGTTCATAAAGTGAATGGAAGTTGCTGGGACATTGGTCAGTCTGAAAGACATCACCAAGAACTTATAGTGGCCATAACGGGTCCTAAAAGTTGTCTTAGGAATATCTGAAGCCCTGATCTTCAACTAATGGTACCCTGATCTCAAGTCAACTTTTAAGAATACCGTAGCACCCTGAAGCTGATCAAATAAATCATCAATACGCAGAAGTGGATACTTGTTCTTGACAATAACCTTGTTCAACTACCTGTAGTGAATGCATATTGTCGTAGAACCATCTTTCTTCTTCACAAATGGAACTGGTGCACCCCAAGGTGACACACTAGGCCTGATAAAACCCTTATGAAGCAATTTTTGTAGCTGTTCATTCAATTCCTTCAACTCGACCGATGTCATGCGATATGGTGGAATGGAGATGGGAGATTTTACTTCTTACTGGGTTTTAAAGAATTTATTCATATTTAATAAATTTATAAGAAAAATATGAGGTTTGGACCAAAGTTACTATGTTCCCCAAATCTGCAAGTCCTATGCTAGCTCTCCTGCTAAAATCAATATCCTTATCGGGTGACATGCCCGATAGGTCTGAAGGATACACATCTGGGAACTCCCTCACTATTGGAACTGACTTAATAGTAGGAGTATTGACATTAACGCCTCTCACAAAGGCCAAATACACCAAACACCCCTTTTTAACTATCCGTTGAGCCTTCAAATATGAAATCACTCTATTAGGAGTGTGACCAAGAGAACCTCCCCACTCTAAACTAGGAAATCCTGACATCACCAATGTCACGATCTTAGCATGAAAATCAAGAATAGCATGGTACGGAGATAGCCAATCCATACCCAAAATCACTTCAAAATTAATTATGACGAGCAACAAAAGATGGACTCTAGTATTATAACCCCCAATAATAACTACACACGACCGATATACACCATCCACCACAATAGAATCACCCACCCCTTTAGATACATGAACATACATATGTAAAGAATCACGAGGCATATCCAAATAACAAGCAAAATAGGATGACATATAAGAGTAAGTGGAACAAGGGTCAAATAACACTGAAGCATCTTTTTGGCACATTGAAACAATATTTGTGATCACGACATCATAAGTATCTGCCTTTGGCCTGGCGGGAAAAAACATAGAAACGGGCCTGTCCACCACGTGACTAACCCCCTTGTGGCGACCTCAAGCAGATTAAGCGCTAACCTTAGCTGGTTGTGTAGGTGGTGCAGCTACTGGTATGAACCATAGGCTGTGTGCTATGTTGTGGTGCAATACTTAGAAGTCTGGGGTAATCCCTCTTGATATGACCTTAGTCTCTACACTCGAAACAACCCTCCCTCTGACGAGATTGCTGACCCTGTGACTGACCATGATAACTCGAATAACTGCATGAGGAACCCTGAGCAGATGAAGCATGATAATAACTCTATGCCAGTAGTGCACTAAGTGATGACTGAACTGGGCGAGCACTGTATGAACTGTGGCTAACTAAAGAACCACGGGGAATCTGACGAGCTTCATGAGTAGGCAAAAAAAGACAACTTCTGCTATAGTATGACTGGCCTCCAAATGAGGCACCACCAAAACCACCTGAACCACGGGGCCTCTTGGCCTCCCGCTCCTCTCTATCAAGCCTGGGAACATGCTCTAAGTGTCTAGCAATCTCAACCACCTGATTAAATCTAGCATCCGCCTCAGGCTCTCGAGCCATATATTGTAGACCATATTTGAGGCCATAAATGAACCTCCTGATCCTCTACCTCTTAGTAGGGACCAAAAATACTACATGACGTGCCAAATATGTGAATCTCATAATATAGAGTCACAGTCATTCCCTCTTGGCGTAGATGCTAAAGCTTTTTATGTAGCTCATCTCTACAAGTCTGTGGAACAAACTTTTCTAAGAAGAGAATTGAGAACTGATGCCATGTGAGTGGTGCTTCACAAGCTGGCTTGCCTGACTCATAGGTCTACCACCACTTGTAGGATGGCCCTGTGAGATGAAAAGTAGTGAAGCGGACTCTATTGGAGTCCAAGATGCCCGCTATGTAAAGAATCTGGTGACACTAATCAAGAAAACCTTGAGAATCTTCTGACTCTCCTCCACTGAATTCAGGAGGACAAAGTCTCTAAAACCACTCTAACCTCTTCTGCTCCTCATTAGTAAAAGAAGTTCCAACCTCAGCCCTAATATCAATTACTGCTGAACTGGCAACACCTTGATGTCTGACAACCTTGAGCTAGATGCTCCAGTGTACGGGTGGCGGGAGTCTAGGCTCCCTTCCTAGCTCGAGAGGTAGCTAGTACAACTGGTATCATGCCCGCCTAAGCCAAGCTCATGTACATACTCAAAATCTAGGCCAAAGTCTCATGAAGACCAGACATAGCAATAGGTACTATCCCACCGACTTAACAGTATCCGGAACCGGCTCCTCCACTGGAGCAACTGGTGGCTCCATAGGTGCTGTTCTAACTATAATGTGGCCCTTACCTCAGCCTCTACCTCGGCCCGACCTCTTGCGGCCCAGCATAGAGGCTCTGGTTCATGCCTATCTGATCTGGCTGAGTGTGTGCTTAGAATCTATGAGAGAATAGAAGAGTAAAGGTTCAAACTTTAGAAATAACAAATTCGCACGAAAAGAATTCAAGAAATTAGAGATTTTCCAAATAGTTCGCTAGTCTCTCGAGGATAAGTACAGACGTCTCTATACCAATCCGTAAGACTCTTGTAAACTTGCTTATGACCCATAATACCTATGAACCTAAAGCTCTGATACTAACTTAGCACGACCCAAAACCACCAACTGGTCATGATAGCACAATTGCTATGCAAGCCAAACATAATAAAAGCAGAACAAGATAACAAGAATAATACAAGTCTAAAGCCAATAACATAAAAATAACAACGTCGATACATAACAATCCCCCAGAACTTGTAAATACAGAGTAATGAGCTCTAAAATGAACATACAAGTATGGAATACAAAGCAAAATACTGTCTGAATGAAGGCAATAGTACATAAGTGAAAAGAGACGCTAGATACTACGGTCGAAATGCAGTTCTACCCTGTCTCTTTGCCAAACCTCAACAATGAATCACAGCTAACCACGGCTCTGTCACGACCCAAAATCCCACCACAGGCGTTGTGATGGCACGTAGTCTCTAAGACTAGTTAAGCTAATTACTTGCAATGATTAAGCCTATTTTAACAATGATAATTTAAAACACACTTTAATATGAATACCGAAACAAAAAAGAAATAAGCCTACATGGCAATACTCATAACAATCTCCCAAGACTAGGTAATATAAAGTCATGAACTCTAGCTGAATACATGGAAAGATCTCAAGGATTGAAATGCAATATTATTCAAATAATAAGATGAAAGTACAATGAAAGGAAAGGACTCCAAGGGATTGCGACGACCAAGCAGCTCTACCTTGAATCCTCGCGATTAATAAGCTAGCTCTGCCCGAGTCCGATATCTTGAATACCTGGCACTGCATAAAAATGTGCAAAAGTGTAGTATGGGCACACCATGATTGGTACCCAGTAAGTATCAAGACTAACCTCGGTGGAGTAGTGACGAGGTATAAGTGAAGACACCTACTAGTCAAATTAACCTATGCAGTATAAAAGTATAAAACTAATCTTGAAAGTAGGAATCAATAAATTGCAACAAGGATCAACATGTGATATAAACACTAATGTAATAAGAACACCATGCAAGTACCATTGTAACCAAATAAGGGAAAACCAATCGCAACCAATTAACACAAGTTTCAAATGAAAATTTCTCCGAGATACCTCATCTCATAATCACAAGTCACGAGTCTCAACCCACAAATAATATGCTCACGGCACTTGGTGCCCACATTTCTAATAACAACCACACGAAAAACTCACATGCCAACATCTCAATCCGCATGGCATGATTACAAACTCACAATCACAATCCGCCTGACGTGTTCACATGCTCACTATCACAATTTTCCTGGTATGGTCACATTCTCAATATCACATGAGCTCTACAACTCCAAATAATGAGAAAATGGCCAAACCCTTCAAGCTAATATTTTTCCCCAGCATTTCACATTTGCAGACACACTGTCTACCTCCCTCTTCTATGAGTCCCAGTTAAAATCCTGACCTCCCGCATCTACAGCCCCTCCTCCATACCTACGAGCTCGTTTCTACGCTCCAACTTCCACATCTGCGGACTTCCCCATTACTCCAACCCAGTCCGCTTCTGTGTAATACCAACCACTTCTATGGCTTTGCATATGTGACCATAATTTCGCAGATGCAAAAACACCATACACAACAATCTTTAGCCACCTAATTCAAAATGATCCAAAATCAATCCGAAATACACCCGAGGCCCTTGGAACCCCGTCCAATTACACCAACCAATCCCAAAATATAATAAGAACTTAGTCAGCCCTCAAATCACTTAAAAAAAAAAAAATCAAAATCATGATTCAGACCTCAATTCAAGCCTAAGGAACTAATGAACTTCTAACTTCTAAAACTCATGCCAAACCACATCAAATCAACTTGGAATGATCTCAAACTTTGTATACAAGTCCCAAATGACACATTGGACCTATTCCAACTCTCGAAACTAAAATTTGAACCCTATATCCACAAATTCAACTCCCGATCAAACTATGAACCTTCAAAACCTTGAACTTTCCAACTTTTGCCAAATAGAACTAAATCAACCTAGGAACCTCCAACTCCAAATTCGGACATACGCCTAAATCCACAATCGCCATATGAAACTATTGGAAGCATAAAAATACCATTTCGGGGTCTTCTACATAAAAGTCAAACTCAGGTCAACTCTTACAACTAAAGCCTCCAACCAATGGACTAAGTGTCCCAATTCAACCTAAAACTTCACCAAAACCAAACCAACTGTTGATACCCAATTTTTCCCTATCGTATTTTTCATACACAAAATACTTTCAAAATAGCATGTTTATTCATACCTAAGCATGCCCAAGAGTTTTGGTATTTTTTCTAATTTTCTAAAAATTTTAAATCAATTTATTATCTATTTTTAGCAGTACAAAATCCCATAATTATTACTAAAGTTATCATTTTTGTGAATAATTTATTTCCATCCCCATATTTACACCAAGATATAATTAAGGTAATTTTTGCATATTTTTATAAATTTATTTGATAGTTTTTAAGCTAGATGGCATAAAATTACAATTATAGCCTATATTATGATTAATGGTATTTTACAATTATAAATTATTTCCAGTATTTTTAGATTAATATTTATATATTATTAATTAGTTCAGTTCTTTTAATTTATTTTTAAAATCATTTTTACTATTTTATATAAAATAAAAGGGAGAAATTGGCTATTTAATACCTAGCCTATTATTATTGTAATTTTAGCCCCAATTTTAACCCACCTCATCAGATTTTAAATTAACCCAATTGACCCAATTCCCAATCCAAATCCGCCCAGCCCAATCTCTAAATAACCCGGCCTAACTCCGAATTAATCTGAGCCGTTGATCAAATAAGATCAATGGCCCAGATATTTTTTCCTTAATTAAATTCTAGCTACCCCCCCTTTGACCCCTCATTTTCTCGAGGCCAGTCTCTCTATCTATCCTATCTCTTCCTCTCCTCATTCTCTCTAGAACCTTCTGGTTCCTCCTCTGCGATGACCTCTGCCCTCTCTCCGGCCACCTCCAGCCTCGCCTCTTTCGACCACCAGCCGCCTTGAAGCCTTATCCCGTCGGTTATCTTCATCCCTGAGACCTCATAAGTCTCCACCATATGAGATGGTCACTGGATCTTTTCTTGGTTTGTCTTTGGCCTTTTTCCTATGAGTTTTGGTTCGATGGTGTTAAAAACACCATTATTCTTGAGTTTCACAGCCAGGTTTCCCTTACTTCTCATTGGTTATTAGGAAACCCTAATTTCTACCCAGACCTCTTAAATCTCTATATTTTTTCTAACAATTTCAACTCACACCTTTATGTTTTATACTACTCTCTACGCGATCTTTACGATTTCTCAAGTTTTAAATGTTTTGTTCCTTTTTTGAAACTAGAGTTTCTGAACCCCTTTTCGAAATCACTTTATTTTCTGATTTTGAGTACTATATGTTTGTGTTTGTATTATTTGCTTGTTTGTATGTTCTTCTGGGTTATTCACTAAGTTCTATGCTTTAATTTTGTTATTAGGGTTTCCAACCGTCTACTGTGTCTATGATTCCTTGCTTATGGTTCTATGATTTTCGTGCCTCATGTGTTTAATAGGTCTAATTATTCATTGTTTACCAAATATTCTGCTGATTCTATGCATTTCTTCGAATCCATGATTTTGTATATGTTTTCCTTAGAAGTTTTTCACGGATTTTGAATCACTTCCTTAGTTGTGAGATGCTTTCCTTACTTAGAACTAATTGCTTGTGATTTTAATCTCATCCGAGATTCTTTGACTAATTTTTAAAATTTATTTATATTGTTACCATATTTAGGCGCATAAAAATACTTTTAAGTATTCAGTATATATTTTCCTTACTTGAAATATTATGTATTTGGCCTTTATTACATGTTACATGCTTTACTACTCCTATTATGGTAGAGTCAGTAGTCTAAGTGATTCTTTCTTTATCTAATATAGCTTGTACCCATTCGAATCATAACTCCCTAATTAAAAGGAGTTTGGTCCTGTGATTGATTCCAATTGGTACTGTTTCTATAATTATGTTAAGTCAGT
>MU773477.1:1621-23318 GCA_026770625.1 Nicotiana glauca
CGGCCTCAATCAGTCCAGAAAATAATCATAAGCCCCTTGGGCAGCAGTAAAACAATAGTGCTCAGCTCAACATCAATTCAAATATCATTTAAATCTCAAGTTGAGTAAAAATATAGCTGAGTTCATGAAACAGTATAATTCAATTGGATTGAGTTCAAATAATATTTCAATTATTGAGGAAACAGTGATGGAAATTTACAAAGGGTTTCAAATAGTCGGCACAAAGCCCAAGTATGGCAATAAGCCCAAATCATAGTAAAAAAATCAAGTCTTTATCAAATACGCGGTAAAATATCAACCGGGATGGACCAAGTCACAATCCCCAATAGTAAATGACTCCACGCTCGTCATACATCGCGTGTTTCATCTCAACATAGCACTACGTTGTGCAAATCTGGGGTTCAAACCCTCAGGACATCATTTAAAATCATTACTCACCTCGATCGGGTGAAATCTCTAGCTCGCGACGCCTTTTCCCCTCAAACGCGCATCGAATCTATCCAACATCAGAGTGAATACATCACAATATGCCAATGGGACAATACCCAATCGAAAACAATCAAAAAATATCAAAATTCACGAATTTGACAAAATTCGAGTCCCGGGCCCACGTCTCAAAAATTAAAAAATTAACATCACCGGATTCCTTATCTCGCCACGAGTCCATATATACCAAAAACTCCCAAATCGGACCACAAATGGACCCTCAAATCTAAAATTTAGAATTTCAAAATTTCAAGCCGTTCTTCCATTTTTAGCTTAAATTCCGTGATTTTCTAGGTGAATTTTACAATATAACAGAGTTTTAGGTCTGAAATTCTTATCTCCAATTGTTTCCCCTCTCAGAGCGTTCTTGAAGATTCTAGCAATTTTTTTGGTAGTTCAACTATAGTAGTGGTTGTGCCTTCCACCAAATACATATTTGTTTCCCTTTCTCGTTCCGCTATGAGTTTTGGAGCAGCTGGCCAAATCTTTTTGAAGCTATTCAGATGAATGAACATCAGACCACTTAATTCCTTGACCTTTAATGAGGAATCAAACAAATAAGATCCTTGGGGAAACCATCTGAATTCCCATCTTCACTTTACTATAATGGACAGAGCATCTTTATGCCCTTTTGCTGCTATACCTAGCCATCATGACTTGTTTCACAATAGCGGAGGACCCACTAACTTTTATACGTATACTTCTTTTGTGCTCTTCTAAAAATGCAGCCCAAAATATCACTTTAAGACTTTTAAATGTGGCTGTTCATTTGCCACTATATTAATCAATATTCTAGACACTTTTCAGTCACCTATGCCACTGTCCTTTATTAGACATGTGGTAATACATAGTTTTGCGATCTTTATTGCAGCTACTATAGACAATATAATGAAAGTCCTCATTGCACTTCCCATAATTAGCCATGAACTAATTTACAAGACCTCAATTAACAGCTATCTAAACTGTAGCGTATATCATAGCTTCTTATCTCTTCAATTTGTCGTTTAAATTTTTTTTTTTTCTTTCTTGAAGCACCAAATATCAAGTTCCACAATTCAAGCCTAAATCCTCTCTACAACTTCAAAATCCATTTCGATCGCGCTCCTAAGTCACAAATCACCTTCCGAAGTTAACCGAATCATCAGAACTCGCATCCGAGTCCTCTAACGCATAAGTCAACATCTGGTTGACTTTTTCAATTTAAGACTTCTTAAAAGAGACTAAGTGTTTCAAAACTTATCAAAATTGCTCCGGACTCGATCTGACTAGCCCGATAAAACAAAACACGGATACCAAAGCATCAAGAAATAGAAATGGGGGAAACAGAGCGGTAATTCATGAGACGACTGGCCGGGTCGTCACATCCTCCCCAACTTAAACAAACGTTCATCCTCGAATGTGCCCAGAGTTATCCCCAAAGCCAAACAATCGCTGAGTAACCTTGCCACGCATATACCCGGGAGTGATCCCACGTCATCCTATCTCATATATGTCTGACAACACATTTAATTGAAATTTCGCAATCCAATCTAGCCCATAAACCATAGAATCATATTTCCACTTTTAAAATCTTCCATAAGATCAGAATCCCACATTTATACTGTGAATAAGCTCGAACAAGCTGTAATAGCCCATACCTGTAACCTCGGGTGCAATGACATAATATAACACATGAATCAAGCGCTTGCAGCGATAGCTTCTTATCACAACATCTGCACGCAACAACCGAATACCGATAGAAAATCTCTTATCAACTAAGGTCTCATCCCAACACATTCATATACTGCAAATGCTAAATAAAACACACAGTAAGCCATAACCATTTCTTAGATCAACCATTCATGAAGCCACTTCTCCTTTGGCAAATACCAAAGTAAATTTCTAAGCCAACGCTCGATATTATCCTTCCAACATGCTGAAATCAAATCCATTCATTTTTCATTAAAGATCCCAACGATCACCTCGAATCCAACGCACCACTCTGGTGACATGACATATCAATACAGGCCTAAGCCACAACTTGCATAATACGCGCGCCAATAAGAAACACTCCAAACATACTCAAATCCTGAAAATGACTCAAACGAAAGAGCTGCACCCCAAGCTTACAATTACTATCACGACACAAGGCTGAGAACCCGTCTCACATCATAGAAATAGAACACATGAATCTAACCCGAAAGGTCATACATCCACATAACTTTGTTGTAATGCGCGACCCTATCCAGACACTAGTTCACATGAGGCACCGCAAGTCACCATGCTTAAAATCATCAACCAATCGCAATTTGATATCTAGTACCACAAGTGAATCACCATGCCCACGGAGAAATATATAATACAATGCCCCAGAAAGGGAAAATACCTCAAAGAAGAGAGCCGCTTTGCAAGTTCCACAAGTACCACCCCAACGATATGCTATGAGCTCATCAATCACACTGGAACCAAGATACATGAATAGAATAATAATAACCAGCTCTTATATAGCTCATATTGACACCAACCTCACGAGCAACTTAGCTGCCAACAACATAATCTACTTGGCACGGTCACAGACCTCCAGTCCAAGCATATCATATAGTAGCAATCCAACAAGTACACCTATATATGCTAAATGAAATAAAATTCTCATGCTCCTGGACTGGCATAAATAACACTCTATATTGTAGGCATGAGCAAACTGTGCTATCACAACTCAAATCGGCAAATTAACGCAGAATTAGTAATTACCAAGTTTGTTCTGGAATTTAGCATCTTGGAAATCTCAAGTATAGTCCAGATAGTTCTTAACAGAGTTAAGAATAAGAGAAACATTATACCTTTAAGCTCAATATCCTACTCAAGGCATATCATAGTCTACACATCTTTCGAGCATGGATATTGGCTCGGTGCTTGCACACAGGTTCAAACCTCACATATATTCGCGCTCACAGCATATAGTTAGCACCATCAATTAGCTCGACTAGTGCATCCAATGAGTTAGATAAAAATACTCTCCTCAACATGCCACAATCCCGAAATAGTATATATTGAGAATTCCCCGTCTCCAAATTCATAGATCACATAAATCACCATAACTGATCACAACCTCAGCACCCAAATAACTGACACATCCCTCACGTACGATCATCCCCAGATAATTATTTTCTACAATACATAACAAGATCGAAAAATCGGTAGTCGATCAACCAAGTGAGTGTTGTAATACCAATAGACATTTGTTGGTTAAAATATAGTACGTACCCTTCTCAGGTCTTACCAAGCAGTTATAACATTCAATTTAAATATTTGAAGCTGATTATTCTATCCAGAATTTATGACATTCCCTTTAAGAATGAACTGTCACCTTGCACATTAAAATATTAAGCATGTACCATACACTACGTCTATCATGCCATCTTGTTGTAAACACAAAATCTCGTTAGAATTTCTGGGCTATAGGAAAATTACATTCCGGCAGTTAGAAATCTTCTATTTGCTCCCATTTAGGAGGAGTTCATAATATACAATATGTTTTGTGCACCGGTAGAAGATATCCGGCTCGAACCATGGTAAAAACCATCGAGAAAACTTTCAAATCTGCTCGCACATAACCAAGCTATCGATACGAGGCAAAGGATACTTGTTCTTCACTGTTACTTCATTCAATTGCATGTAATCAATGCACATTCTCATTGTGTCATCCTTCTTTTTCACAAATAAGACTGGTGCACTCCAAGGCGACACACTAGGCCGAATAAACCCTCCCCCCCAGGAGTTCCTGAGGCTGCTCTTTCAATTCCTTCAACTCCGTTGGTGCCATCCAATAGGGTGGAATAGAAATGGGCTGAGTGCCCGGCACCAGGTCAATGCTAAAATAAATATCCCTGTCCGGCGGCATGCCCGACAGGTCTGCAGGGAATACATCAGGAAAATCCCTCACAACTGGGACAAAATCAATACTAGGAGTCTCAGCTCTAACATCTCGCAAAAAAGCTAGATATGGTAGACAACCCTTCCCAACCATACGCTGGGCTTTCAAGAAAGAAATTACTCTGCTAGGAACATAATTAGTCATACCACGCCACTCGATCCTCGGAACACTCGGAATAGCTAAAGTGACTATCTTAGCATGACAGTCTAGAATAGCATGACATGGAGATAGCCAATCCATGCCCAGAATAACATCAAAGTCTACCATGCTCAACGATAATAAATCAACTCTGGTCTCCAGACCCCCCAATAATCACAACACATGATCGGTACACATGGTCCATAACAACAGTATCGCCCACTGGGGTAGATACATGAACAGGTAAAGAAAGAAACTCTCGGGGCATACCCAAATAATGAGCAAAATATGAGGACACATAAGAATAGGTAGAACTGGGATCGAATAATATAGAGGTATGTTTGTGGCAGACTGAACAATTCCTGTAATGACAGCATCTGAAGCAATAGCATCTGTCCTCCCTGGAATAGCATAAAAACAGGCTCGTCCACTGCCTAATCGAACTTAATCTCCGTAAGAAATAACTGACTCACAAACACGCCTCAAACTGGAACCAATATAGCACACAATCGTGCAATCAAATTATTTAATAGCAAATTCCCTAACTTGGCTCAAAGCCATAGATCAAAACACACTCAATAAATCACAATGCATATACTATATTGTTAATACCCTAGAGAGATTAAACTCACTCCTTCATAAGCTTGTGGAAATAAAAATCATTTGGAATTTTAACTCTTCTGCAATTCTTGCATTCACTCACACAACCGTTAAACCCACTCTCTAGGCGACCAAATTTTTACGAAGGCCCAAATTTTTCAAAAAAATTTCGGCAGAGTCTCCTTTGTAATTGGGCCTATCCACCTGCCAGAGAATCACCAAAAATATCCTAACAACACATCCACAACTTAACAAAGCATCACAATGTATATCAATAACATTAAATCTCAATATTACATGTATTATATTATCAAACTTGATACATGGACATGCATTGTACCTATTTGAATCATAACATGTAGAAAATACCTTTCGACCCTCCATTATTGGGCTATTCAACCAAGTAAGAACATTTTCTTTCCTTAATGTTTTCGACCTTCAAGGTGGGCTCCTCGACTCATAGATTTCGTCATAATACATTTACAGAAGCGATCTCAGCTCCCAGACTTATCTAACTAGTATGACAAATAGTTTCCCCTCATAAGCCAATTACCCATTAGCTTTACCTTTAGTTAATATTTTTGTATACCTTCCACTGTCATACACATTACACAATCACTTAATCTTCCTGAGTCTAAACTCATACCGTAACATGAAATTTACTTCACTCCAAATAGGAGACATGAAAAGATTTTTTACACGCCCATAACTCGGGGCTATACACCCTATCACAATGGAAATCATACACTCAATAGTTCATATATCATTCAGTAGACCTCTCTCTTTACTTCCAGGTCACATAGATACATCTCGCAGTACTAACATACTCATCACGTAGCTATCCAGCCATCATTCCCACTAATAGGGACAATACTAGACATGTAAGTTCAAAATAGTTGCTTGCACAATCAGCACCTCGGTGCTCAAGCCATAGGCAAAGATCCAGTCTCAAGTCCTTCAGATTGGCCTAACATAAAACTCACAGAGATCAAGTCTCGCCCTTTGATCGGGGAATTACAAGCCATCAAGGCATATCTAATACTTAGCGCTCGTTCGCGCATACGATCATATGGAAGGAAATGTAAGTGTTACTTTTCAAGCTGAATCAAGGATGCACGATAAAAATTTCAAGAATATGAAGTTTTTCTAAAGGCTCTGCAGCCTCTCGAGGATAAATACAGACATCTACGTACCGATCCGCGAGACTCTACTAAACCTGCTCATGACTCGAGAGACCTAGTAACCTAGGCTCTGATACCAACTTGTCACGACCCAACTCCCAAACCCAATCGTGATGGCGCCTCTCGTGAAGACAAGGCCAGCCAACAGAACAATAATACCTCTTTTAACAGTTACTAAGCATGAATAAGTCTGAATCATAGATAATATAATCATAAGTGCGGAATAAACATGATAAAACAGGGAAACCATCCAGACTCAGCCAAAAATTGGGGTGTCACGAGTCATGAGCTACTACAGAGATTAATAAAATTCTACAAGTCTGGAGATATCATAAATAACAGAAGATAAGGGAGAAAATGGGGTTACGGACGTCAACAGCTACCTCGTTACTCCTAGTCACCGCCTGGTCCGGAAAAAATCAGCGCTCAGGAACGAACTCAGCTCAACCTGTATCTGCACACATGGTGCATGGTGTAATATGAGTACTCCAACCCAGTGAATAATAAAAATAAATAATGACTGAAAGCATTAAATCTCATAAAGGCACAAATAACACTATCTCAAGCAGTAAAATCAGTTAAAAACAATAATTTCAACAAGTAAAAAATAATCAGAAACCTTCCCCTCGGGCTCAATATTAAATCAGAAACCTGCCCCTCAGGCTCAATATCAAACTCGCAATATAGTATCAGCCCCGCGGGTTCACTCCCAACTCACATAGTACAACATCAGCCTTTCGGGCTCACTCCCAACTCACATATTAAAATATCAGCCTCTCGGGCTCACTCCCAACTCACCTGGTACAATATCAACCTATCGGGCTCACTCCCAACTCACCTGGTACAACATCAGCCTCTCGGGCTCACTCCCAACTCACCTGGGTACCCACGCTCACTATGGGGGTGCAAACTCCGGAGCGGTTCCTACAGCCCAAGCGCTATATCATCATAAGGCCTTAAAGCCTGTCACATCAACATAAGACCTTAAAGCCTTCTCACATCACACTCGAGACCTGAAAGCCTCCTCACATCACTCAACATATCCTCACATATGGCCATCGGCCTCAATCAGTCCAGAGAATAATCATGAGCCCCTTGGGCAACAGTAAATCAATAGTGCTCAGCTCAACATCAATTCAAATATCATTTAAATCTCAAGTTGAGTAAAAATATAGCTGAGTTCATGAAACAATATAATTCAATTGGACTGAGTTCAAATAATATTTCAATTAGTGAGGAAACAGTGATGGAAATTCACAAAGGGTTTCAAATAGTCGGCACGAAGCCCAAGTATGGCAATAAGCCCAAATCATAGTGTAAAATATCAACCGGGATGGACCAAGTCACAATCCCCAATAGTAAATGACTTCGCGCTCGTCATACAGTGCGTGTTTCATCTCAACATAGCACTATGTTGTGCAAATCCGGGGTTTCAAACCCTCAGGACATCATTTAAAATCATTACTCACCTCGATCCGATGAAATATCTAGCTCGCGACGCCTTTTCCCCTCAAACCGTCCTCCACGCGTATCAAATCTATCCAACATCAGAGTAAATACATCACAATATGTCAATGGGACAATACCCAATCGAAAAATATCAAAATTCACGAATTTGACAAAACCCGAGCCCCGGGCCCACGTCTCGAAACATTAAAAAATTAACATTATCGGATTCCTTATCTCGCCACGAGTCCGTACATACCAAAAACTCCCAAATCGGACCACAAATGGCCCCTCAAATCCCAAATTTAGAATTTCAAAATTTCAAGCCCTAATTCTTCCATATTTAGCTTAAATTCCATGATTTTCTAGGTGAATCTTACAATATAACCGAGTTTTAGGTCTGAAATTCTTACCTCCAATTGTTTCCCCTCTCAGAGCGCTCATGAAGATCCTAGCAATTTTTTTGGTAGTTCAACTATAGTAGTGGTTGTGCCTTCCACCAAATACATATTTGTTTCCCTTTCTCGTTCCGCCGTGAGTTTTGGAGCAGCTGGCCAAATCTTTTTGAAGTTATTCAGATGAATGAACACCATACCACTTAATTCATTGACCTTTAATGAGGAATCAAAACAAATAAGATCCTTGGGAAACCATCCGAATTCCCATCTTCACTTTACTATAATGGACAGAGCATCTTTATGCCCTTTTGTTGCTATACCTACCCATCATGACTTGTTTGACAATAGTGGTTGACTTTTCCAAAGCTAACCGAACCAATCGAAACTCACATTCGAGCCCTCTAACACATAAGTCAACATCTGGTTGACTTTTCCAACTTAAGACTTCTTAAAAGAGATTAAGTGTCTCAAACCTTACCAAAATTGCTCCGGACTCGATCTGACTAACCCGATAACACAAAAGACGGATACCGAAGCATCAAGAAATAGAAATGGGGAAACAGAGCGGTAACTCATGAGACGACTGACCGGGTCGTTACGGGAAGAAACCTCTTTGCCTTCCAAGGTAGGGGTAAGGTAATGTACATCTTACCCTCCCCAGACCCTACTTATGAGATTTAACAAAGTTTTTTGTTGTTGTACGGAACATAAAACAGCCGATCTGAATTTGAGAATACTATTAAAAAGAATTTACTTTTCGTAGGGTTCAATTTCTAATGGAAACCACCGTCTAAAAACTCAAGAATTAAAAAAGAATAATACTCCTCCGGTCAATAATAAATGACATTTTGACCTTTTTATTTGGTCCAAAATGTCATTTTACATAATCAAGAAAGAATTAATTTTATTTTTTCAAAATTTGCCTTTAGTTACATATCTCAATATGCCAAGGTAACAATATGTAAATTTTAATTAAATGTAATTTAATGAATATATTTTGTTTTTTCTCTAGGAGTTAGTATTTTCTTAGGAGTATGTCAAAGATAAAATAAAAAATCACTTGCTATGGATCGGAGGGAGTAGCAACATCAAAATGCCAAATAAAATGTAACAAAAAATCTGAGATCCAGGAATAGAAAAACTAGCTAAAGTACTATTTCTAATGTCTAAAATCTTCACCTTCAACAATTATTTGAAGGGGCAGAAAATAAAAAAGAATTTAATAGGTTAAGTAAAGAATTTCTCTACTAAAAGACAAAAGAAAGTCATGTTTCAGTAGCAAAAACTAATAGATGCAATTATTTTCTAGTACCTGCCAACACATCTGCGTTTTCATTGCAGCTATGTATCTTCACGAAAATTTAAATGTCCGATTGCAACTCTCTTCCTTCACCCATTTAAAACTTGTCTTTGTATATATTTTTACCTCAAATTGGACATCTATTTCACTTAAATAACGCTGAATGTTTTTCAGCACCACCTGAAGAAACAGCGATTGTCAGGCCAACAGCTGTAATTTGAATCTCAACATAACCTCTTACGAGCAGTTGTACTTATTTTTGTCTCGTCAAATTGTGTACCCCAATCTTACACTTCTGGGTCCACAAACTATGAAACAAAAAGTTATTTCGTACAACTAGTACATGTAAGTTGTATGAGACACAAAATAAAATTATCCACCTCCCTACTATCTCAGACAAACTTCAAGCATCTCTCGATAAACCAAAATCAGACCACAGTGAGGTAGAAGCAACTAGCAAAAAGGTTCTTTGGGTCTTGAATCTCCTTTATCGTCTATCATCTGATTTTGGCAAACGAAGCGTATGCAGAATGAAGCATTATGACAAGCAAATATGCAGAACAAATTCGTATGTATATCACATTGCTCTTCACGTTTTCTTGCTATTAATAACTATGGTCTTTAAAATTTTAGGGAAAAAGACACTATCATTCTTTAACTTTGGCAGCCTAAAATTGAGCATTCTTTAGCGTACCGCTGGTTTAAATTGATCTTTACTTTGTATAAAACCATCAACTCCTACTTATTTCACTCCTTTTACAAAAAAATGTGCCAAGTGAGACAACCTTAGTATGTACAATTCAGTCCATTTCCAGATCAATAGACTAGTAGGAACACATAAAATTAAATTCCCTTAATTATCAAGCATTCCTGACTCTTGTAAATCAATTGGTAGTCTATTTTTTTTTTTTTAAGTCAATAATTTAAAACTCCAAGTCAGTGTCAAAAAATATGTATACTTTGCGAATATGACTCAACCTGACCTTGATTTATTGAATATATGTCAGTGCAATTAAACATGGAAATAAAAAGGCAGTTCTGTGCACTAAGCTCCCGCTATGTGCGGGGTACAGGGAAGGGCCGGACCACAAAGGTTTATTGTATGCAGCCAAACATGACAATAGTAAAGAGAGCAATAATAACCTCAAAAACAATAATACATCAGAATTTCGATCCCCTACTCTCCTGAGTTGGAACTCTTCAATTTTTCTGTCATTATTTTAGCCATTTTGTGCCGCGGAGAAGTCTAACAAACACAAGAACCTGATGCCATAGTCGCACAAGATGGCTCAGGAAACTACAACACAAAAAAGGATGCGCAATCTCGGCAGCTCCAAACAACAACATTGGAAAATACTACTACATCAGAATTCAAGTTGGGCTCTCCATTAAACTCAACGAATTCTTTTCAATCTATCAAACGGTCGGTACAAAGTTGCATATATCATTTCATAGTTCTAAGTTCCTTATTTTCCTCTACTGTTGTTTGGTGCTGCAAGATTGTACAATATTATTGTATTGAAGTTTCCGAGCCATATTGAGAGACTATTTCATGAAGTCAACTTTTTTGTTGCAAGTTGCAATTTTCCTGCACAATAATAAATCTTGTTATTCAAGTCAACTTTATACTGTCAATAAAGATTAATTTAACATAACTAAAGAGTTGCGATTATATTGGTGTAATAAATCAACATCACCACCTCAGCAAAAGAACTTCTTGGCAAACTCAAATGCGACTCTTATTGTTATTTACTTCCTATATGTACGAATATTTTTTTTTTAGGGAGGGTGGAATCAGTCTGAATAATCATCTAGTCAACACAATTTACAAGCAAGAACTCGGATTTATAGCTTATAATTTAGAAACATGAATAGAAGTCTTTAAAACTTGATTTCTGAGGTAAATTCAGTGCCGGCTCTAACTACATTGGGGTAAGGCAGTGCCTTAAGCCCCCAATTTTGGTGGCCCCATTTTTTAAGAATAATTTTATAAGTTTTTAGGTTTTTTTAAAAATAATAATATATGTATATAATACTTTTATACTTTTTATATAAAAAGAAAGAAAAACTTTAAATATATTAATAAATTAAAACTTAAAATAGTAAAAAATATAGCTGTCACTTTAATTTGATTGGACAATTTTACTTTTTATTCTTCCAAGTAATTGAATATAGCCTACCCCAACGTTTCAATTCTTCTCTATACAATACATATCATTCTTGTTCTTTCTTTCATTACAGAAACGTCTTCTTCCTTTCTTTGTCTAATATCTTCTTCTTCCTTTCTTTGTCTACTATTCAATATTCATAATATATTATCATTCATTCTTCTTTCTTTGATTCTTTCATCCCAGAAGAGACATATCTTTCTTCTTCTTCTAGTTCTTTCTTTGTGATTTATGTTCATTTTCTTAATTCTTTCTACTAGATTCAGTCAATAACTGGATATTTTGGAATTGGAATCAAGGACTCAAAGTCTTCAAATTTCTTGATTCAGCTAGTTATCGCCTTATCGGGTATTATTATTCTAACTTTCTAGTAATAATTTTATTTGATATTTATTATTTTATTAATTCTAATTTGTACATATTGTTTATTTATTTTTAGAATATAAATATGTCAACAAAAAAATATGCATTTGGTAATTCAAAAATTCAAAAGAAAAGAAAAGTTAAAAATTTAATAAAATCTAAGAAAGGAGCTCTTGACAAATTTTTGACAAACAATAAAAAAACTAAATCGCAAAAAATCGATTATAACAAAATTATTAACAACTTTTCATCTCAAAAAGCCATAAGAATAGATTTTAAATAAAAATATAGAATATAATATTTCTATAAATATTTAGGCCACATATTAAACTTTCGCCTTAGGCCTCATTTACACTTGAGCCGCCCTGGATAAATTCTTCAATTTCTACCATTTCATTAGTAAAATACCAACAACATTGAACAATCAATAATCTCTTGAAAGAGTTACAATTGATTAAAGACAAAGAGCTAACCTGGTACGTACGTAGCCTTAAAATCACAGCCAAAAAAGGGCCTTCAGCTAGCTTCATCTTTTAAGAATGAAGTAGTGAAGATTTCAGCTTTAGTATAACACATTTATAGTCTTTAGTTGCCGTGACACTATAAACAGTTTCGTGTCAATATCAAAATTCCAGGAAAGCCCAATTTTTCTGTTAGAGAATTATTTCAGCGATTACTTCAAATAGAAGTGGTCCTAACAGTCCAATTATGTGCAGTATATCTGACCGTTAGTTGTCACGTGAGGGACACATGCATATATACCTACCAATTATTGAGTCTTGATATACATGTATACGTAATTTCATTAACGATTTAACTTACACATACTTATTTGTCCACTTTACCACTGTATTTAATCGATAGTATGTTATTTACAAAAAGGTGTTGCCTTTAATTTTAAGGTGAAGCAGTGCCGCAGTTAGAAATTTTGTGGAGCGTAGAACTATCATACCTACCAATTATTTTGAGACTTGATATACATGTATAAGTATTTCATTAAGGATTCAACTTATACATACTTAATTGTCCACATTACCAGTGTATTTAAGCTGTAGTATAACCATTTTTGGAGAAATTTACTTGTAGTTGCCTTTAATTTAGGGCGGTTGGCAAGATTTTCACATATAGGGGTTTTAATATCTATTATATATACATAAGAAAAAAATTGACGTTGAATATATATAGTGTGATTTTTCGACAAAAAATTTGGATGAATCCCTTCCGTCCTCTAGCTTGGCCTCTGTTCTGTAACCTGATTTGTGTGAAAAATAATCCATTGCCGGTGTATAGAAGTTAAACTTAAAAAAAAAAAAAAAAAAAAAAACATTTTCTAGAAAATCAGCATCATTTATTGTTTATTCTAGCTTTCTAGGAGGTGAATTATCTATTTGGATATCCTGTATTTGGAGGATCTGATTGTTATAGGTTTTTGCCTTGTAACAAATTTTATTAGGTTTTATTTTCTTGAAATGGGTAGTTAAGTGTTGGGTTCAGCATAATGACTATCCAATTCTGAACCTTGGGTTTTGAAGCACATTATTCTTGAATTATTAAGGAATAGTAATATTCATTCAGAAAGTAAAAAGGTGTTATAAAAACATACAACAACAACAACCTAGTATAATCCCACGTAGTGGGGTCTGGGGAGGGTAGTGTGTACGCAGAACTTACCTCTACCCTGGGGTAGAGAGGTTGTTTCCAAATAGACCCCCGGCATCCTTCCCACATTGCTCTTGGGAAGACTCGAACTCACAATCTCTCGATTGGAAGTGAGGGTTGTTTACCATCAGAGCAACCCTCTTGTCAATTTAAAAACACGAGTAACATAAAATAAAAGAGGTAAATTTAAAATTAAATTTTAAATAAGTTGTACACCAAAATTTATGCATGTACTATTTATAAAAATATTGGCTTTGTGCAACTAAAATTTTGCGCTATCATAAAATATTGTTTTTTTCCCTCGGAAAATATTGGTTTTATTAAAGGAAAATTTTCATAAAGCAATATCTTTTAGTAGTAATTACTCATCTATAGATACCATTTGCTATATTGCGGATTATAGATATCTTTCATGTGGTTATTTGATGTATTTGATGTATTTAAGCTATTGTATTTATGAATACAATAGCAAAAAATAGGCATGAATCAGGGAAGTCCAGCTAATTAGTTGTTGCATTCGAGTGTATTCGACTGTATTCATGAAGTGAAATATGGGACTACAGCTGGACAGATTATTATGTTCGACTGTATTCAGGGTGTGAAATAGGGGATTACATTGTTTTTAAAACGGAAAGTGAATCAATTTATATAATAGACTCCTAATATAACTCAACAAACTCAATTATAACACGCAAATTTTGTATTTTCAGTTATAAAAAAGATTCTCAACCGAAAAATACCCCAAAAACATAGCAATCTTTAGAGAAATTATATAATACATCCGAATACATAAATTATGTTAATTAAAAAAAACTTATGGATACATTCATGGCATATAGCGAGACTGTGAATACAATGAAATACATAGAATATAGCGGGATACATTGAAATACAATGAGAAAAAAAGACAGTGAATACAGTGAAATACAACGAAACACATTGAATTACAATGAAAAAAAGACAATGAATATAATGAAATACATGAAAATACATTGAAATATATTAACAGAAAATCAAGTTGCTCTGCCCCAAACTCGATCGTGTTTTTTCAAGAACAAACCAACCAAATTATATGTTGGCGGCTGCTGTCTTTGCAATCTTTAGGTTGCCAGTGCTATGTCGTATAAAAAGTATCAGGTCTACCATTCTTAAAAAAACGAAAGCCTTCATCCAAGAACTTACAATCATTTGATTTATACAGTGGATAAATTTCATCCCAAACCCAATTCCCATAAAAAAGATCACAACTTTCTGCTCCCTTTTCCAAAAAATCTAACTTTTCAGTCTTGTTATATGGAACAGACGGTCAATTGAGCCCAATCCACGTAGCAAACAAGGATGTTTGCTGATACAAACGAGACCCTTTGTTTACTTTTCTGTCATCCAACAAAACAAACACAAGTGTTTGAATTTCTTGAAATTTTTAAATTGGATCATTGTGCTAAAGAATCTAGGAGATGGGCTTTGCAAAAATCCGGTGGAAGGAGGAGGAGATCAGAAATTTTAAGTAGAAATGGCATGTAGTAGCCACTAATTAAGGGTGTCTTTAATTTTTATTCACTAATTATAATGCTCAACAAAAATAGCCACTACTAATAGGAAAAAGACTGTTTTACCCTTCCTTCATAAAGGTAACAGTTAGGCCTCAGGAAATTATTATGTATTTATCTCTTAATTCTGGGCAAACTCATACTTATAACGCTCACAATTAGCAGCATACTGGAAACTGAACAAGAATGAACATGATATATTGGGAGTTGAACATTCAAATAAGATCAGTAAGCCATCTAACTGAGAATTCAAACAACCATTATATTCAAAATGCTATGTCTCATGAAGAATAAAGATCTTATAATGCATCGTGTTGAAAATGGGGCAAAAAGTAGAAAAGATACGTATTTTGTCTCTCAATTACAACAATATTGGAGAAAGGTAACAGTTAGGCTTCAGGAAATTATTATGTATTTATCTCTCAATTATGGGCAAAGTCATACTTATAACGCTCACAATTAGCAGCATACTGGAAACTGAACAAGGATTAAGGACAGGCAGTCCTTAAGTTTTAAACTTGAAACTATGAGTTAAGGACTTCTTATCCTTAACTTTTAATCTTTGAAATCAAAGTTAAGGACAGGAGTCCTTAAATTTTCAACTTTGAATTATAAGTTAAGGACTTCCTATCCATAATTATTTAACCAGCAAGTCAAACTTAAGGACTGTTGTCTTTAACTTTTGAACTTAAAACTCAAAGTTAAGGACAGACACTCCTTAAGTTTTAAACTTGAAACTATAAGTTAAGGACTTCCTGTCCTTAAATTTTAACCTTTGAAATCAAAGTTAAGGACATGAGTCGTTAAGTTTTCAACTTTGAACTATAAGTTAAGGACTTCCTGTCCATAAATTTTAACCAACAAGTCAAACTTAAGGACTATTGTCCTTAACTTTTAAACTTAAAACTCAAAGTTAAGGACAGGCAGTCCTTAACTTACAGTTACACGTTCAAAAGTTAAGGACAAACACTATTTAACTTACAATTACAAGTTCAAAAGTTAAGGACAATAGGCCCTTAACTTTGACTTACAAGTTCAAAAGTTAAGGACATGTAGTCCTGAAGTTCTGAACTTAGAGTTACAGGTTAAAAAGTTAAGGACATGTAGTCTTGAAGTCCTGAACTTAGAGTTTCAAGTTCAAAAGTTAAGGACATGTAGTTCTGAAGTCCTGAAGTTAAAGACATGAGCAGAAGGGTATTTTTGTCGGGGCAATTAAAGTTCATTAAACCAGTGGATAAAAACTCGACATTTAAAACACTGAGTTTAAAATAAAGACAGGAGCTGTTAGTGACTATTTGTGCACATCGCCCAAATTTTAATAGGATGAGGGAAGTGAATGGTATGTCTCAAAGTAGAGAGAAAAAGAAAATATTATAACTGAATAACGTATTTAGTGACTTAGGGCTATGAAGTAATCAAAATTAAATATTTTGCTATAAACCTTAAAAGGTATCTATAGAATATAATTTTTTTAAAATGGTATTTATTTAAAATAAATAAGGTGTTAACCTTTGCTATAGGAGGTAAAAATTCCTTTATTAAACCGTTTTGAATTTTAATGCTTTTTCGTTTATTTTACTATTTTTGCATGAAACGTGTATTTATGACATTAACCTCTACTTTACGTTTGTTTTTACTAATTTCGCATGAAACTTGTCATTATTTAACAGGGTACTAAAATACTCCATTTTAAGATAAAGTTCATTCTTATGATGGAACTATATCTCCACCCGAAATCTGTTGGGACAGAAAAATTACTTATTCTGGGCTCTTTCTTGTATATTACATTCCTATATTTATTTATACACCAAACAATTAATGTCCCCATTCAATAGAACTTCTATGTAAATATTAACATGGTTAATACTTCTATCACTATGTATTCTTCTTCTTTTTCCCCTTTGCAAGTGGGGAGGTAAAGGAGGCCTATAGAGATTTTTGTTTTTGGTTTCCCACCCGATGTTTGGTATTCGCATTGGAGTCCGACTATATTTGGATTAGCGATGCATAGGGCCCCATTTGGGGGAAGCACACCCTACCAAGATTTTGAAACCTGAGACCTCTGGTTAAGGGAAGAGCAATCACATCCGCTGCACCACATCCTTTGGTGGTGAAGCCTATAGAGATGGAATCACTGAAGATGAATTTCAACTGGCTCTGAATTTAAGATTGTCATTTACGCTGATGTCTAGGATTATCATTTACTCTAATATCGTTTTGGCTGGACAAGAATGTAAGTCAAGAGTATGAAACATTTCCGATTATGAGCAGCTAGGAAAGAGAATTAGGGAAAGGGCAATGAGAGGAGATAAATAGGGTTGCCGCACAAGGATTAGCAATGTGATTCGAACTTTCACGTCAAATTAAACTTCGATACAAGCTACTTTTAATACAAGAAATTGCTACTCAGAGTTAAAAAATGAAATAATAATATTAATGTATAGCATACTAATAGAGTTTCCAAATATTGTGTGTAAACATCAGTTATTCAATCAAGTGGTCAAACGTCATATGACCTTGATCGGGTAAACGAGTTAATCTCATTTTAGTCTCGTTAGAGTTTTCACACGTTATCTATAGACATTATGTTCGTCTTTTAAGAGAAAGTTCAAGAATAATGTCACGTAAAGGAGTATCAGTTTAACGGCCTCATTTTCATAATAGTATCAATTTGTTTTAGACACTTTGCTTCAAAATGTTATTTTCATCCTTTTGAATATTTAAACCCTTTTAACAAAAAATATTAATTAAGCCAAATCGAAGTAAAAATAGCATGGGCTAGCCAGTTTTCGAACTGGTCATTCAAAAATAGTCAGCGTTTGCAAAGTTATTGAAAAATAGCCGCTATTTTGTTTCAACACGAAAAGTTCCAGCATAATATACGGGAGATCAGTGCACCTGTGTATGAACTTCCAGCATATTATGCTAGAACTCCAACACGCGGAAAGTTCTAGTATAATATACAGAAGATTGGAGCACCGGTGCTCCAATCTTCAGTATATTATGCTGGACCGACATATATTATACTGAACTCCAGCATGTTATATTGGAGTTTCAGCATAAGTACTGGAGTTCCAGTATACTTATGTTGGAACTCTAGTATAATATACTGGAGATCCATTATATTATACTGGAATTCCAGTATATTATACTTGAGTATTTTTCCGGATTTTGAAAAGTATTTTCGTTCGGATTTATCTTTACATGAAAACTGGTTCAATTTCAATTACTTTTGAAACTGTGGTTATTTTCGAATGAGCACTTGTAAATCTGGCTATTTTTTAATTTCTCCCTAAATCGCACAATAAAACTACAATGTTTTTGGTGTTGGCAGCATTTAATACTTGAACAACCCCATCTCATGAAACAGAAAAATAGGAAAAGACATTACGAAGTCATGGAAGCTTAATCATAATCTATTTAACAATTTATATGAAAAATTAACAGATTTATACAATACTTTAGATCTAATAAATTACTTACTAAAATCATTAAATCTAAATAGAAGTTTTGTGATAAAAGATTCTACCTAGAAAATAGGGACCTATGTATAATTAGAGATATTTGAGGATCAAATTGTAATATAGGAGAAGTTGAGTTAGTTTGTTAAAAGGAGTAGTTAGTGCTCTAACGGTGTTAACTAAAAAATGAAGAACACGAGTTTCTCTCTTCCTTCTCTCTAACTCTCTCTCTCTCCAAATCTCATACAATTTACTGAGGATTGGCATTTTTCACCACTTGAATCATGTAAATTGACTGGTATCAGAGCGGCGATCACTGTAGTTGTATAGATCTGAAGCTCGTTCTGAAAACTGAAGCTCAACAATGGCGGAAATTGAGGTTGATTAATTACCTCATGATCATCCTCTATTCCTTTGAGATTCTGACATGACTCAAACAACACTGATATCGCTAAAGCTCACAGAGCCATAGAACTATGCGTTTTGAAGTGGGGCGATGAAAGTTGCACTCTTGGTGAAGAACAAGTTAGGGTTTGTAGATGTCAGTTGCCTTAAGAGCTCTTATAGAGATGAGTTAGCTGCACAGTGAGATAGGTGTAATGCAGTGGTACTACCATGGCTCAGTAGCACAGTATCAAGCGAATTGGTACCGAATATTATGTACGCTGCAAGTGCAAGGAAGGTTTGGGACGAGTGCAAGGAAAGGTTCGACAAAAGTAATTTGACCTGAACCTATAAACTCTGGGCTGAAATTTCGACACTCAGACAAGATATATATTCGGTTACTTCCTATTTATTAAAGACGAAGGATTTGTGGGGTGAATAGATATACTAGCACATTTACCTTCGTTTCATTGTGAGGAGTCAAGGCCATATGTCGATCACTTGGTGAGACATAGAATATTGTAATTTCTTATGGGGCTGAATGAGAGTTATGGCCAAATAAAAAAAATATTTTGCAGAGGAGGCCAGTACTCACTGTAAATCAAGCATATTCAGCTGCAGTACAAAATGAAAGTCAAAGAGCATTAGGAGTTATTAAATAAATAAGGATCTCATGACTATGCTAGCAGGTAGAGGATAGATGTTCAAAGGAAAGAAACCAAGCCTAATTTGTGAACACTGTGAATATAAAGGCCATTTAAAGGAAAATTGTTACAAAATAATGGGGTATCTTGCTGATTTTAAGAGCAAAAGAGAAAGGGCAACCAGGTGGATACAAACCTTATGCTAAAAGTGTGAATGTAGAAGGAGAAACATATGTCAAAGAGCAGGTTCCAGGAAGCTTCATGATAGAGGAGCACTACAAACACTTAGTCAATTTGCTGACCAAGTCCTCTTTTGGAGAAGGATCTGTTGCTGCAACAAGTTCATCAAACATGGCAGGTATAATGTCATTGCTATCTAGTGTATTCAATAGAAGAGTACATGATTGGATAATAGATACAAGTGCATCACACCACATAACATTCTGTAAAAAAGTATTAGAGAGTCTTAAATAAACTGAAGGTGAGAACATCTATGGAGTAGAAATACCTATGGGACATAAGTCAAAGATTACACACTCAGGAGATGCATTCATCTTGGGAAAACAAAAGGTAACAAATGTACTGCCAGATTTTAAATTCAACATACTTTCAGTATCCAAGCTAACTAAAGAATTGTGTTGCTTGGCTGCCTTTACCCTAATTTCTATGCGTTTCAGGGGCTCTACAATGGCAAGATGTTAGGGAATTGTAAGGAAGATAGTGGACTCTACATACTAATAAGGTAAGGAGTAGTAGCAACTAAACTTCTAAAGGAGAGACAATAGATACTGAATTGCGGCATCAAAGACTAGGACATGCACCACCAAGCACTTTACAGCAACTAGAGGAGCTGAAGAATAAAGTTGGTGCAATCTTGTACAAACTATGTAAAGTGTCTCCACTTGCTAAACAAAGTAGACTCAAATTCCCAAATACTAGTAGTAAGTCTAGTAGTATTTTTCAACTTGTGCGTGTTGATGTATGGGGACCATATAAAGTCCCAACTTATGACAAGATGCATTATTTTATGACAATAGTTGATGACTTTAGTCAATATACTTGGATTAACTTGTTCCATTCAAAGAGTGAAGTAATAATAGTATTGAAAGACTACTTTGCCTTGGTTAAGAACCAGTTTAACACAATGATTAAGACTATAAGATCAGATAATAGCACATAGTTCTTCAATACTCAGTGCAATGATATATATGCATCTCTTAGTATTGTGAACCAAAGCAGTTGTCCATATACTTCACAATAAAATAGAGTTGTGGAGAGGAATCATAGACATATTCTGGAGATAGCAAGGGATTTAAGATTCCAAAGTGGTACGCAGTGAAGTTCCGGGGAGACTATGTGAAAACAATTGTATACTTAATCAATAAGCTGCCTTCAAAAGTTTTGGAAGGCAAATCTCCTTTTGAAAAGTTGGATAAGAAGCCACCAATGGTTGATCATTTGACGGTGTTTGGTTTTTTGTGCTATGCGAGCACATTATCTAGAGGTGACAAGTTTGCCCTAAGAGCAAGAAGAACTGTCTTCATAGGGTACTCAGAAACTCAAAAGGGCTACAAGTTACTTGATTTAGATACTAAAACCTTCCTAGTTAGTAGAGATGTCAGATTTAGAGAGAATATATTCCCCTTCAAGACTGATCACATGGAACATAAGGATCTATTTCTTCTTAATACCACAGACACAACTGAATATGGAAGGAAATAATATGGTTATGACACTTGATGGTGCCAATGATCATAATGTTTGATCAAGATGACCAAGATGAACCATCCCAAGAACATGAAGTCATTCCAGAAGTTGAGAATTCAACCCTTGCATCAGGGAACATGAGACACATGACCAAATGCATCATGCACTGCCAGAATTTATTGCAGATCCATCAGTGACTCAGCTCAATGATCAATTGGCTCAAATAATACCTAGTGTAGAACCTTATATTATTCAGACTGCACCACCAGTTGCACTTAGGATATCGGCTTGGGGGGGGG
>MU773477.1:24433-40351 GCA_026770625.1 Nicotiana glauca
TATACTACTGGGAACCCCTCTAGCCATAACTCCTATCCCATCTCCCAATATGTGTCATATGATCATCTTTCAGCCCATAGCTTATCTAATATCTTTTTTAACAGAAGTATAACCAAGCTCTTTTTCAAAAGTTTCACAAGATGCTAGGTGGGTTAAAGCTATGCAGAATGAGATCAAGGCCATAGAAGATAACAACACTTGGGAAATAGTAGACTTATCCTGTGGTAAGAAATTTATTGGCTCTTAGTGGGCATACAAAATCAAATACAAGGTAAATAGAGAGATAGAAAGGTTTAAAGAAAGACTTGTAGCTAAGGGCTACATACAACAGGAAAGACTAGATTACTATAAAACTTTCTCACCAGTGGCAAAAATGGTAACAGTCAGAATAGTAATTAGCCTGGCAGACTCAAAGAATTGCCATATCTTTCAAATGGATGTCAATAACGGCTTTTTGAAGGGAGACCTTTATGAGAAAGTTTACATGCATCTGCCCCAATATTTTCATAGGCAGGGGGAGTACAATGTTTGCAAATTTTCAAAATCACTCTATGGCCTTAAACAAGCATTTAGGCAATTGAATATTAAGCTGACTTATTTCTTGGCAAAAGCACTTTTTTTGCAAAGTGCCTATGACCATTCACTCTTCACCAAGAAGAATGGAGCAGATGTAATTATATTGGTATATTGTTGATGACTTATTAATCATAGGGAGTTGTGAAGCCATAATACAATCAGCAAAAGAAACATTGCATTTGAACTTTAAAGTGAAAGATCTAGGGGAGTTGAAATACTTCCTAGGTATAGAGATCATGAGGTCACCAAAGGAAATTCTTCTCAATTAGAGGAAGTATGCACTTAGTCTAATCTCTGAAATTGGGGTGAGTGGGGAAAAACCTGCAAGTTCTCCAATTGAACAAAATCAAAAGCTGACTACAGTAGACTATGACAAACATGTAGGGGTAACACATGAGATGAAAAATTACATGATATATATAGGAAAATTAATATATCTGATCGTAACCAGACTAGACATATGCTTTGTTGTTCAAATGCTAAGTCATTTTATGCAACATCCAAAACAGTCTCACCTAGAGGCAGCATTGAAAGTTGTAAGAAACATTAAGGGGTGTCCAAGAAGAGGAGTAATGCTAAAGAAGGAACCTCTGGAACAAGTCACAGCCTACTGTGATTCAGACTGGGCAGCTTGCCCAAATACAAGAAGATCTATTATAGAGTATATAGTGGAAATGGGAGATTCCTTCGTCTCATGATAAAAAAAATCTAAGCAGAAATTTAGCAGAAGTTGAGTATAGAAGCATCGCAGCTGTGGCATATGAAATAGTTTGGCTTACATAGTTGATGAAAGAGCTTGGTATTGAAGTTCAAACACATGTGAAGTTGTTCTGTGATAGTAAAGCAGCTATGTAGATTGCTGCCAATCCAATCAATCATGAAACAACTGAACACACAGAAATAGACTACCATTTTATGAGAATCAAAGGTTGATTGATTGCACCAGAACACATCCCACCAAAAGAGCAAGTTGCAGACATGATGACCAAAGCCTTAGGTGCTGCACAACACCAGATTCTTGTGTCCAAGCTGGGAGTGTTGGATATTTTTCACTCTCCAGTTTGAGGGAGAGTTTGTGATAAAAAATTCTACCTAGAACACAGGGACCTATGTGTAATTAGAGAGACTTAGAGGATAAAATTGTAACGTAGGAGAAGTTGAGAAGTTAGTTTGTTAAAAGAAGTAGTTAGTGCTCTAACAATGTTAACTAAAAAATAAAGAACACGAGTTTCTCTCTTCCTTCTATCTAACTCTCTCTCTACACATCTCATACTATTGAGGATTGACATTTTTTATCACTTGAATTGTGTAAATTGACAGAAGGACCAAGAGTGTTACAAAGAAGAATGCAGCATACGAGAACGAAAATAAATTGGTCTTAGAGTAATTGTTGTCGTCAAGGAATTTAAGTCTCTCACTTAATTGCTACAGGGACGGTGATATAATTACTTCGGTATTTTAGAAAGTCAACGAAATTTAAGTACCTACAATTCACTCAATTTTCTTACAATAATAATATATTGTAAGTTGGAGAAAGCCATAAGAGAAAAAGAGATAGAATTCTGATGTGTTATTCGTTTTTTGGGGCGACACCAAATATATATTATAATGCCTTTTTTTTATGTATGTTCAATTAACTGACAAAGCCTTTCATAAAAGACAACTTTTAAAACTCAACGGTCATGTTATTTAAAATTTGTTAATACTGTTTTAGAAAATAAATATACTTATAATTAAAATAAAATATTTATTAAATAATCTTAATTATTAATAATATAGCCATACTTTGGTTTCCCTCCAAAAAATATTTTAAAATACTTCTACTGTATCTTCTTTTATTTTTTCACTGAGGGGCACGCTTCCTCCTCCCAAAAGCGTGCTACACCGTCAATACTAACTAATCTAATTAAAGAGACCATATTCCTTTGCAATAATTTGTCCATTAATTGGGGCACTGATAGCTTTTCCAATTTCTTTTTAATATTCAATGCAGTATGTGGAAAAACTGATCTACAATTGGTTTGCAGTATTGATATGTGCTATATACTATCATTGGTAATGAAAAATTGGTACAAACCAGAAAAAAAAAATTCTTGTGTGAAAAGGAGGACGATATTAGGTGAGAATTGATACTCGCTTTATTTTCATACATAAACTTGCAGAACAAAAGAATTATTGAAAAATGGTAGGCATGTGATGACCCGATAGGTCATTTGTAGTTTTAACTCTCAATTTTGTATTTTAAAACCCTGAACAACTCTGTTTAGCCTTCCTCAATTACATGCGTAGTCCGTACCTTTTTCGGAAGGTTTTTATGTGAAAAATTAATTAAAATATGATATCGTACTTTAAAACTCATTTGAGTTGACTTCGGTCAATGTTTTGCGCAAACAGACCCAGATCTAGATTTTGATGGTTCCGATGAGTCCGTATTATGATTTGGGACTTGGACGCATTTTGGAATTGAATTCAGACGTCCCTTGCTTGATTTATCACAATTTATTGAAACATTGAAGTTTAAAGATTTAAAAAATTCATAAATTTGACCATAGTTTGACCTTTTGCTACTGGGTTCGTAATTTTGTTCTAAAATTTGGTATAGGTCTAATTCAGTATTTGTGACTTGTCTATAAAATTTGGTGCAAAACAGAGCTGATTTGACATGATTCGGACGTCCGATTGTTAAAGTAGAAGTTCTTAAGTCTCTTTGAAAATTTCATGTGTTTTGATGTCAGATTCATAGTTTGGGTATTATTTTGGTACTTTAATCGCGTGAGCGAGTTCGCATGATATTTTGAACTTGTGTGCATGTTTGGTTTGGAACCCTGACGGCTCGGGTGAGTTTCAGATAGGCTTTGGAGTGGTTAGGAAAAATAATTGTTGTATCTAGTTCTGGTGCTAGTCTCTAATCTCGCAATTGCGAAGTCAGTGTTCGTAATTGCAAACATTCAAATCCCTGTGAGTTTCGCATTTGCGAAGAATGGCTGGGTCAGCAAGGGATCGCATTTGCGATCAAAAGGTCGCATTTGCGGAGGGTTATAATTCGCATTTGCGAACAAATCATAGCAAATGCGATGATAGCAGAAATATGACTTCTTCGCATTTGCGAAGCATGTCTCGCATTTGCGAATCCCAAGTCGTAATTGTGATATCTACGTCTAGTCAAAAGCTGAGATAGCTGGAATTTTAGCTCATTCTTTCAAACTCTCAACCCTAAGCACCTTAGAGGCGATTTACTCAAGAGTAATTCCTCCTATCTTCTTTGGTAAGAAACTTCAATTTACTTTCTTTCATTTATTCATTACATTTCATAAATTTTCATCATTATATCTAGGATTTTTATGGTAGAAATTGGGGAATTGGATAGAATTACATATTTTTTTAAAATTGGAATTTAAACCTTGACATAACCAGGCTCAGGGTGAACGGATAATCGAGTTTTGGTATAAATTTGGGTTTTGACCAAGTAAGCCCGGGGGTTGAATTTTGTTGATTTTTTCAATAATAATTTAATTGAACCTCTTTCATTCGTGGGTAGTTCCTAAGGCTTATTATGAATCGTTTGGTTAATAATTTGCTAGATTTAGTTGGTTCGGAGGCTTTTTAGAAAGGCAAGGCCGTGGTTGAACCTTCAGTCAATTGTGGAGCGAGGTAAGTATCGTGGTTAAATTTGACCTGAGTGACTAGGACTTTTTTTGCCTATTTGCTACGTGTTTAATATATGGGTACAATGTATATGTGAGGTGACGAGTACTTATGCATTATTATTGGGTCAAAGCATATGAGTAGAACTTGTTTTCTTGTGATTTATTTTCTTGTTAATTATGATATCCATGCTTAGATTAGATTCTTACTTTCTTAATCATTTATTCCATATTTATGGATTAACTATGATGATTGAGTATTTTAGAAGTTTAAGTTTGGCATCTTGGAATCATTATTGACGTAAATTTAATTCTTATATATTCTAACTTCTAAAATTTTATATTCATTACTACATGGAAAGAGATAGTGTTAATGCACGAAGGGTGATGCCGTGCCGTTTCATTGCTTCGTTTATTGATGAATACATAGTGATAAAGAGAGATTAAGCACAAAGCGTGATGTGGTGAAATCTATATCAATCATTCATTACTACGTGGGCAAGTCATGAGGAAAAGCATGAAGGGTGATGTCATGCCATTTCATTCTATTTATGTCATTCTTTCATGGTAAGGTTGAGTGTAAAAGTACGATGGGTGATGCCGTTCCATCTTCATTCCGTATACTTATCCGTCTTTATTGGTTGATGACTTATTTAACTGTTTGGCATTGTCATTCCAGTTGCAGTTATCGTATCTTGTTCCTCTTCCGCATGTCCCTTCCCAACCATACATGTTAAATCTTTATTTTGTTGTTGTTTGGTACGTATCTCTATGTTGTACATGTTTAATTACGTGAGTGTCCTATCATAACCTCGTCATTACCTCGTTCAGGTTAGGCTCCACACTTACGGAGTACATTAGGCCAGTTGTACTTATGTTACTGCACTTCTTGTGCATATTTTGGTACTAGTCCCAGCTGTACGTGAGGTGCACCAGCTCGAATTATCATATTTGGAGACTTGAAAGATCTGCTGACATCCGCAGACCTTGAAGTCCTTTAATCTTTCCTCTTTTGCTGTTCATTTTATTCGAAACAATTGTAGTTATTTCAGATCCTATTTGTAGAACCTCTAGTAGCTCGTGCACTTGTGACGCCAGATACAGATTGTACTTAGATATTTTGGTAGTTATAACTTTTCGCACCTTATCCAATTTTATGTCAGCTTAATTGGTTTTTAATTACTTGAATTAAAAAAATGGCTTAAGATTTATTTTAATGTCGGCTTGCCTAGTGAGTGGAATGTTAGGCGCCATCACGGTATCGCAAGTGGAAATTTTGGATGGGAAAAAGGCCAAAATTGTATCCCTACTATTGAAAATTATCCACGTTAATACCCCATTCTACTTTTCGGCTAAAATAATACCTACCAATATTAAAGTAGGAGAAATAGTACCCAAATCTAACGGATCTCCTACGTGACAACCGGGTCCCTCATTATAATGTGCCAACCAGTCAATAAATTTCCAACTAGACTTTTATAACCTGCCCCGTTTTATAATAACTCCACCTAAAAACAATTCCAGTCGAATAAAAATAGGGTTCAAGCTCAAATTTCCCAAATTGTCTTTCTTGCTCCTTTGCTCGACTCTATCCTCTCTCATCTTCATCAATGTCGCAGAGCAATACTACTTCTCAGAGAAGGTGTCGATGTGGTATTATTTCCAACCATTTCACATCAACCACTCCCTCTAACCCCGGTAGAAAATTTTACAAATGTGCACGCCCTAAGGTAAGGTGTCGATGTGAATTTGTCTAATCTCTTTAATCTTTTTAGCTGTTTTGATTTGAAAAAAATTGAATCTTTTAAATGTTTCTTTGGTAGAATAATTCATGTGGTTATTTTGAATGGGAAGATGAAATAACCACGGATGGTTCCCAACTTGAAATAAGAGACCTGAAGTCGTCTTTGAATGCCGTTTCAATTGAAAGAGACAAGTTGAGGGAAAAATTAATTGTCATGGAAGCCATGAACAAATTAGAAGATGCTAAAGTCAAAAAATTGGAAGAAAAAGTTGTACAACTAATAATGGTGATAATTAGTTCTTGGGCGATGTTTGTTGGATTCTTTGCTGCCTGGATAATAAAGTAGAATTTATTGTTTAGTTAATTATCATTCTGTAGTCAATTGACATGTATTATTTAGTTTGGTAGGGAACTAATTAACAATGCAACAATATAGTGAATTAAGTAGAGATTTCATGTAACTGTTGTTTGGACTGAATTTTACCTTCTGTTTAGCTTATGTATTCTGTCATTTTTGTACTGAACTAGCTTAAGTTAATTTTCTGTTTTCTGTGAGATCATATTACCTCAAAGTGTTCGACCAAAACTGGTGGTAAGAAAAATCATAAATGACTAAAACTAGTGGTAAGAAAACAGACCAAAACTGGTACTAAAACTTAAAATTTAATACAACCATGACTTAATTCTCAGCACTAAAACTGGTGGCAAGAAACACGACTAAACAGTGGTGCTGAAAATAAAAAATATGAGACATGTCCATGACTTAATTCTCATGACTAAAATTCAAATTTTAACACAACATCAGTAAAGTAACATTGACATATAACTGTTACCAATATTCAGACCAACTGTCATAACATTCATAATACCAACAAAGTAATAATACCAACTATTTTAATGGACCCCTGTTTTAATTACATCAACCATCAAAACAAGAGATGCAACCAGCCAAAAAATATACTGTCCTAGCAGTAATTATATCAAATAGCGAAGGATAACAACAGTACTGTCATAGCAGTAATTACAAGCCTTCTAAAATTCAAATTTACAAAAAAAATTACTACACAAAAAAATTGTCAACCTATAGTTCAAGTCACATTACTTTTGTGACTTGCCATTACCCTTTTTTGTTACAACTTTCTTTCTCACACTAGATGAGTCACTAACAAAATTGATTGTCCTTGTTATAGCTGGTATGGTTCCTTACTGTCTCATAAGCAGTTTTGTCCTTTCTTCAGAGAAACTCCTTGGCCTAATTTCTGGGGCAGAATCTGATTCAAAATCTGGTGGCACAGTGTTGTTGGGAGGTTTCCTTTGGACTGATAGAGTTGGCATAAACTGAAATTAAAATTGAGAGACTTGTACTGGATGACTTGACTGACTTGCTTGACTGAACAGTGGTGCTAAAATATCTATGTCCTCCTCAGCTGGTACATTTGAAGCAAGTGGTGACATGGGCCGGTCATCATTACTGTCTTAAGTTGCTAAACATCTTTGCCTCTTTGCTGGCTTGCCCTTTTTCTAACTTGACATTGGTTGCTTTCCCTTAGAATTCTATTTAACAAATAGGTAAGGGTAAATAGGTAAATAGGTAACAAATAGGTGAATAACAAATAGGTAAGAATTCTATTACCTTTGCACAGCCTCTGGCATTGTGTCCAGGCTGACCACATGTGGAACACTTCATTATCCTCCCCTTCCTGGACTGCATCCATTCACCTTGACGGTTGACTGTTTCATATTTTTTTCTTGTTCTTTTGACTTTAGGCCTGCCAGCCATTGAGACCAATTCTGGTGGTTCCATAGCATGAGATGCTTCAACCTTCCAGAATTTTTCTCCTCTCACTGGCTGAAGTTTATATGAATATGCTAGGAGATAGGCCTATTTGGAATATCACCAGTGTATTTCAGTCACATGATTCACCTTGTTGTGTTGCATTGCTTTGATTGCATGAGGACAAGGGATTCCATTAAGGTCCCATGTTCTATATGTGCATCTTTTGGTGACCATATTCACTGTGTGTCTGTTTCACCATCGTCACTCACTTCATACCCTTCTTGACCAATTGATTGAACATGACACTTGTTTGCAATCTTCAAGTATTGGTTATACAGTTGCATTGTTTGGGGACTGAAGTCATTACTCCATGACATCACATCAGATTCATGTTCCCTTAGCAAGTTCATAACCTTTACTCTAATTTTCTCAAGCATCTTGATAATTGGCTTGAATCTTGCTTCCTTAATCCATGAATTGAATGACCCTGTTAGGTTGTTGTCAACAGAGTAGTTCTTACAAATAGTGTCAAAGAATGCTCTACTCCAACTTTCAGGTGGGTACTTCATCAAATGTTCAACAACCTCCTTTCCATCTTCATCCTCTTGTGCCATATTCCTTAATTGGTCTTTAAAATCTTCCTCATATGTGCTCCATTTAGCCCACCATAAGTACTTCTTATATTCCCCGTGTCCCCATTTTTGCACCAATTTGCCTCTATGTGACTTACACAATATCTATGGTGTGCCTCAGGAAGAACCAAGTGGACCGAATCAATCAAATCTTTAAAATGGAAAAACAGTAAAGAAATGCATCGAAACTAAACATCTCCAGTAATGCAATAGTGGACCAATGCAACAGTTAACTAAACTAAACATCTCCTGTAATGGAACTAAACTAAACAACTCCAGTAATGGAACAAACCAATTAAATGCAACAGTAATAAAGTTATGAGTTAAATAAAATGCAATAGTTATGAAGTAATGCAACAGTAATGAAGTAATGCAATGCAACATTTAACTAAACTAAACAAAACTGTAAATTAATGGAACAAACCAATTAAATGCAACAGTAATGAAGTTATGAGTTAAATGAGATGCAACAGTTATGAAGTAATGAGATGCAACAGTTAAAAAGTAATGTAATGCAACAGTAAATGAAATGCAACAGTTATGAAGTAATGAGATGCAACAGTTATGAAGTAATGCAATGCAACAACATTTATGAAGTAATGAGATGCAACAGTGAAGAATAGAGGCAAAAGTTAACTAAATGAAACAGTAAACTCATACCTTTTGCATATCTGAAATAAATGTAATCCCTTCTCCACTTTTGAGGTCCAATGAATGTTGTAGCAGCCTTAAGAACTAACTCCATGTCACTTTGGTCTCTTTACTCAGCAACAACCCAAGCTAAGGGGTAAAAGTGCCTCATGGAGTCTTGAGCAATAGCTACTAACAATTGATCCTTGCATTTCCCTTTCAAAAAGGTTCCATCCAAGCCAATGAATGGTCTCAACCCACTCTTGAACCCCATTTTCAATGCATGAAAGCAGATGTACATTCTTAGGAGCCTTCTTTTACCTTCACTAAGTGCATCCTTTGAAATATTAATCACCACATCTGTTCCTTGATTACTAGACCTTAATTCATTAGTATAAGTCTCAAGCTTGTTGTACTCATCTGCAAAACTACCCACCATTTTATCCAATATCATTCTCTTGGCTCTCTTACACTTTGAATGACTAACATTGATGTTAAATGCATCTTTTACACTTGCCATCATCTTCTTAATTTTAATCTTAGGATTATCTTGGAGCCTGCTCTTAAAGTAAGCAGCTATGGTTTTTGCATTCACCCTATGGTTATCATATGCAGTATTACACTTATGTTCTTCCTTTAATGTCTTGAATTTAACACCAGGACCTTTAGAGTCTTTGGAAATATGACAAACAAAGGGGCAGTCTTCATCTAAATATCTGTACCTAAGCTTTTGGGGGCAACTCTTAAGTTGTTTTAACCCATAACCATTAGCAAGGGAATACAAGTTGATGAATTTTCTAGCTTCTGGAATGTCTTTGAATGTCATGGACTTTTGTAACTCCTTATACTCAGTCAATTTATCAGATATCTTCCTCTCTTTTTGTGTATGCAGTAGTTCTAATGAATCAGATTCACTGTCAGAATTATCTGAAGAATCAGAAGACTGGCAGCCATGTGCTTCACTGTCATCTGAACTACAATCAGTAGTAGCATCAAGTTCTATCATGTTTGGCTCAATGTGGTGGACTATATTATGAACATTAATACTTAACTCACACTCATCTATAACAAAAAAGTCAATAACATTAAACTGATCACTAACCAAAGACAATAGAGTCCTAACACCTTCATCACTTTCTATTTCATAATATCTACCGCTAGGCCCATTCACAATTACTTGTTGAACTCCAATTAACCCCAACTTAGAAGTAAATTCATTTACTAAATAGTTATAAGATAGTTGGTCAGAGTTAAAACCTTTAATAGTGTGCACAAGCTTCCTTGAGTATAACACTTGTGGTCTCTTTATCTAATCACCATCATAATGAAAGATTAGATCCAATAATACCATTGCATATAAGCTGCAGAATAAGAAAGGGAAAATTTTTACAAAAAAGTAACATTACAATCTATATAATATGCTGACAAAGTGGATCATAGAATAAAGGCATAAAGTGAATACAAAGATACATAAACAAACAAAGAAAATAGTGAGCTGCCACATATGAAGACGCAACTACAATAAATAAAGAGATGATGTGGGACTAAGTATATAAACAAAAAAATAAAAAAGAATCTGACCCACTAATCTCTTAAATCAACACAATTGTATAAGAAATAGGGGACCAAACACCTAAAATAAGAGCATCAAAGAAACAGATCCAACACAAAGGGGACCCCTTTTCTGTCAAATACCATATATGTAGGACCACAAAAATTGAAACCCTAAACCGGAACAAAAAGGAAATATCAGATAGGGATTATTCGAATACAAAATACAAACCCTAAACAACCAGTAACAAAGACCAAAAAATGAAAACAAATTCAGGGTTAAATCGAGTATGAACAAACCACATGCAAACAAAAATGACCAAAATCATCACACCTCCAAACTCAAATACACACACACACACACACACACATATATATATATATATATATCAGTCAAAACCCTAGTCAAAGAAACAAAAAATCAAACTAAATCCAACGATATCCTTCCGTCCATACCAAAAACAAAATAAAGAAACGACGATTTACTAAATTTAACAAGGAAATAGGTACCTTCGTATGCACGATGAAGATGATGAAGACAACTTTTACAGTGAAGAGAGAAGGTGAGAGATTTTTTTGAAAATGAAGGTGAAAGGTTTTGACCACCTTGGATTAATTTTTAGGTGTAGTTATTAAAAAATTGGGGCGGGTTATTATGTGGGGCGGGTTATAAAAGTCTAATTGGCAATTTATTGACTGGTTGGCACATTATTATGAGGGACCCGATTGTCACGTAGGAGATCCGTTAGATTTGAGTATTATTTTAGCCGGAAAGTAGAACAGGGTATTAACGTGGATAATTTTCAATAGTAGGGGTACATTTTTGGCCTTTTTTCCATTCCGGATCGTGACAAGGCGCTCTCAAAATACTATAATAACCGAAGAGTATATATTTTTTGTATTTTATATAAAATATATACAAATTTTATTCACTTTTACAGTTACCGAATATAAATAGATTCGACCCGGAGCTAAAAGTTATCTTTGCCCGAAATTGTTCCCTTCAACTTTATTGTCTCTTTCCATTTTAGGATAATGGAACTTCTTTTCTGTTGCAGTGGTCAATACTAATAGTATTCCCTCCGGTCCACAATAAGTGATCAATTTATTTTTTTATTTTGGTCCAAAATAAGTATCCATTTATATAATCAAGAAAAAGTTCAATTTGTTTTTCCAAAATTACCTTTATGTACGCATCCCTAAAAAGTCATTTGCTCCTCACATTTGAGAAGAGAAGTAAGTACTACTATAACTATGGTGCAACATTTAACGAAGAATAGTTTAGTCATATTAACTATTTTCATCTAGAATTTAGTATTTTCTTAATGGGTGTGAAGCAAATTGGTCACTTATTCTAGACCGGAGAGAGTAGCATTTTGTTAATCCCTCTGGTCCAAAATAAGTAATTTTTTGGTCTTTTTTTTTATGGTCCAAAATAAGTAATTTTTTCAGATTTCAAGAATAAATTAATTATTTTTTTCTACATTATCCTTGGAGCAAATAGTGTTGGAGTGCGTGTTAGGAGCATTTATGAAGATTAATATGATCCATTTTATTACTAATTAATGTTAAAAGGTAAATTTTATAATCTATATGGAAACAACTAAAAACTCACTTGTTTTAGACCGAAAAGAGTAACTTCTTATAATATCTGTTATATAGAAAAGAAATGGAGTACAAGGAACCACTTTACATTAAAAACAAAGTTCAAATTCCGAAATTAACTAAAGCAAAAGAAGAAAAAGCTGGCACAAGCGATATCTTCACTTAAACCGTATATGCATACCAAAATTAGCTAGAAAGAAGAGATTAGAGACTAAATAAAAAAAGAGAACATATCCTCACCAAAGGTCCAAAACTATATCGAAAAGCTGGCACAAACAGGATCCTCACTAGTCACTAAACCATACCGAAATTATGGAGAAATTAGAGAGTACCTTGGTGTAGAGAGGCTGTTTTCAAATAGATTCCCGACATTCTTCCCTCCAAGAATTTCTCACCTTGCTCCTGGGGAAATTCAAACTCACAACCTCTTGGTTGGAAGTGAGGGTTTCTTACCATCAGAGCAACCCCTCTTGTCCGGAGAAATTAGAGAATATATATATATATATATATATATATATAGATAGATAGATAGAGAGAGAAAGAAGTTTTCTGTCACTTAAGTGGGACATAGTAATTACTAAAATCTTATTCAACAATTAACTGACATACTAATCTCCTCCATAGCGACCTTCCCCCCGAGAAATTCAACACACTAAGTTGTATACTATTTTCCTTCATTGGCATCGTCACTAATTAAAATTATAGTTAGTGACGAATTAGATTTGTCGGTAATAAAAGGCTTTTTAGCGAAGACGTGGTACTTTTAACTACAAAGTTTTTACGTTTTTCATGACAAATACGTTCATCATAAAAACTAGGCATTTGGGAACGAAAACAAATTTTTTCCCTAATTAATATAACTTGATTTAGCGATGAACCACAAAATTATCTCTGTATACTTTTAGTGACAGTATTTTCGGGACGAAAAATTGACGAATTATTTTTTGTCAGAATTTTTTTTTGTGACGAAATATGACTTTTAAGTGACAAAATAATTCGTCATTGGTAATCAGATATGTTGTAGTCAACACCAGTTTTCATATCAGTCTTTTCTTTTAATCATTTGAGGATAAATTTGTCTAATTCTAGTTCATCATCCACTTCATCTGAAACGTCCAAGTAATTTAGTAAAGAGGTTTCAAATGTGATTTAAGTGTTGTGTCTGTCATTATGTTGGCGGTAAGTTTGTAGAATACCTACAATTAACGTAGATAACGAAACGTATCATACTAAATCTATTCCAGTGAACCTATTTCTTTTTTTGGTACCTTCCAAAAAGAAATAATCTTTTTTCAAATTTGAAAACAATTTAGCTTAAACTTACAAATTTGTCCTTAATGAGAAGCTTTTATATTCACACAAATATTCTGGCCCCTTTTTAACTTGTTTAGAACCACAAATTTCAAAAGTTTTCATTTTTTCTTAAATTTCGTGCCCAATCAAAAAGGTTTGCATAAATTGTAACAAAGGGATTGCTATTTATGTTTTTTGACAGTAAACATGTTCATTTTGATTCATAATATAATTAAGGAACTAAAGCTAAAAATTCCCAATTACATGTATTTAAGTGCACGAACCGTCATCACTTAGAATGTCAAAAAATTTCCTAGACTTGAAATCAGAAAGTTCCTCTAAATTAACAGCTCAGCTCTTGGCTTGGCTGCCAACTTTTCTTTGGCTTTTCGGATCTTTAAAAACTTCTTCAGAACAACCGTCTCTCTCACTGCTCCTCCAGAGAATTAAGGGGTTTTGACGACACAGTATTGGTTCGATTTGGTAGCATAGATGTAAGCAAGTCTCTCTCTCTCTCATGTATCATACTATTGGCTTTGACTAGTGACGTAACTAACTAGATTCTTAATGGCTACATGCATGCAGTGCAGCAAATTAAGACAGACATTATCAGAAGATATGACATGGCTGATTGTTATAACCGTTTGGTTAACTGTCTTAACGTGCACTGGAGAAAGCCAACAGCCTCGTGCAATAGTTGCACAGGATGGGTCAGGAGATTTTACTACTATAACGGCTGCAATTTTTGCATCCCCAAACCATAGTGCAGAGCCATACTACATAAAAATTAAAAACGGAACTTACCATGAATACGTTCAAATTGAAAAATGGAAGACCAATATAGTTCTAATCGGTGAAGGGACAGAAAAAACAATAATAACGGGGAATAAGAGCTTTGGTGGTGATGGCATCCAAACATTACGCACTGCAACAGTTAGTAAGTCGATCGATCTATGTTTTTTGTTGACTCACTAATATATTAATTACCCGATTTAGATATCATAATAAGTCACATTGTGCTTTATTTTCATTTTTAAGGTGTCAAAGGGCAAGGCTTCACAGCCCAAGACATTACTTTTAGGAATGAAGCTGGACCATGGAAGTATCAAGCCGTAGCATTAGTGGCCGAAGCTGAATACATTAGCTTCTATAGGTGCCGTTTCGAGGGGTATCAGGATACCCTGTACACAAGATTTGGCAAACAATTTTATAGGGACTGTCAAGTATTGGGCACCATAGACTTCATATGTGGAGACGCAACTGCAGTGTTCCAAAACTCCATTATTGAAGTGCGTGCACCAATTCTCGGACAGTTTAATACAATCACAGCACAGAAAAGAGAAGACGAGCAGGGTGAAGCAACTGGAATTGTGCTGCAAAATTGCACAATAAAAGCAACACTAGAATTGGAGAAAATGGGTAAAAATGTTACAACGTATTTAGGACGACCGTGGGGTAATTACTCGAGAACAGTGGTCATGCAAAGTGACATTGAACTTTTAATAAATCCAAAAGGATGGATAGAGTTTACAGATGAAACCCTAATTCGCCCATATTATATGGAATATATGAACAGAGGAGAAGGTGCAAATACTATAGGACGTGTGAAGTGGGCAATCGTCACTAATGATCCAAAAGTTGCATCGGATTTCACCGTTAGGAACTTCATAAAGGGTGATAAATGGATTCCCTTCACTATTCCGTATTATTTAGATCTAGCTTAGCTTGAATAGATATACGTGTATGAGTAAAAATTTATTTGTAAATCGGTGTGTGTATATAAATACATTATGTACGTATACAAAGCTTCTTTTGCTATATTTCTGGCTCGTTAAGTTTATTGATGAGTTGACTAACAATAGTAAAGAGCTAATAAAGTAGGATTAAAGAGAGCTTTTCTATTTTAAACATCATCTTTTTATTTATTTTATTTCGAGGGAGTCAAATCCACACATTTTATGGGAGGATAGTCGACAAGCAAGACCTTCTAAGATGAATGTTTGGAAAATCATCTTTGCTTAATTTTTCTTTAGTTCACTTTTCTTTTTCTTTTTTTGACCTATAATCAATCGCTTAACAACATAGTAATAGCCGAAAAAGGAATGGCGAAATTATTTAAGATAATGTCAGTTGCAAATTGTTTTCGAACAGGTTTTTCTCTTTTCTTTTGATACAGCAAAGCATCTTTTATTCGATTAACATGATATGGCAATGAAAATTAGCATGATAACCCACAGCTTTATGACCAAAATTGCATTCAAGTTCGTACAGTACATACTACATATTCCCTTCGTTTCGTATTATTATTTGGCATAGTTTGGAGTACGAAGGCCAAAGTATTTAATTTTGATTGTGAATTTGAATATAAATCCTTCAAATTTTTGAAGATAACACTACAAAAAATTTATCAAATTGTGGCGGTTTATTTATGGGGGTCATAAAAAACTCCCACTATACATTTATTTT
>MU773479.1:6086-17528 GCA_026770625.1 Nicotiana glauca
CCAAAAGCCAAACCTTTCCCAAGTGGCGACTCTAAAATAAATAAATAATCTCATTTCGAATATTGTCACTTAAATTGGAAAAACTCCCTTATGCATTACCCTCGGGGTAGGCGCGTAAAAAGGAGGTGTGACACTCTTGACCATCTATGATAGCCAATATCATAAAGGTATGATTTAACACGAGGGTCTATCTCTTTAATCTTCGACATCTCATTAAATTCATCCAGACTATATGACCCTACTGTAGCAAAGTACAATTCATGTAATTGTAGATGATCCTTCTTGAATTTTGACCTTATATTTGTCCAAATATTCCACATGCAAGAGTAGCGTGGCATGCCCGGATAGACAATTGATGTTGCTTTCAGTATACTCTCATTCCTATCTGAAACAACACACATTGAAGGTCTTTCACCATGTGCCTGTTTTAATTGCTCAAAGAGCTACTTCCAAGATGCGTTGTTTTCAGAATCAACCACAGCATATGCCAAGGGCAATATTGTACCTACATTATTAATTCATAAAATATTAATTGGTAGCTTTGAAAATATATATAAAAATATTAATACATAATAACTACAATATATCTTCATAATTTAGACAATTTATCTACATTTCATGTAATAGCTACAAAATAACTCCAAAATTACTACAATGTATCTACATTTTATAGACTGCCTATAAAATTTTTACACTTTTTACCTGTTGCATCCATGGTGTTTGCTGTCAGCATAATTCCCCTGTAGGCTAACTTTAAGAATGTCCCATCAACCACTGCCACTGGCCTACAATGTTGCCAACCACTTATTGATGTACAAAGAGCAACAAATGCGTATAAGAAGTATTTATCTGCTGTCTTCTTCAATTTAACAACCGAACCAGGATAAGTCTCCTCAATAATATAAAAATATTTAGGTAATTTGCTGTAGGAGTCAGCCGGATTCCCTCTAAAAAACTGTAAAGCTTTTTCGTTTGATCTCCATGCTTGCATGTAGCTTAGGTTCACTCCGTGTTCTGCTAACATGTCAATTTGTATGTCCTTTGGTGTGTAAACAGTCTTAGGATCACAATACTTTGGAATGACCATGCTACCAACTACAGCTGCAGTACGTTTGCGCTGTATGAATGTTTCGTCCATTAAGGAGCATCTGTGTTGTCGGTTGAAACTCCTTATCTTGAACATTGCGAAATCATTAATTGATGTTGCCTTGAAGTGCCATTTACAGTTTTTACCAACACATACAAGCCAGTAGCTACAAAAAAAATACAATATTTAATACATATTATAAATGTAGGTGCAACAAAAGGACTATTTTAACATAAAGTAACATAAAGTATAATTTAGCTACAATGTAACTACAATTTATCCACAATATTTAAAAAACACATAACTTGAGTAAAACACTGGTTTTAATGATCTTTTCTCCATATCTTCTATGACTAGATCTTTTAACTCTGAACTGGAACTTGTGCATCACAAAAAAGTACTTCATTGCAGCAGTTACAGTTTGCTTGTCCTGATAACTTGTCCTTCTTCAATATCAGTTTGTGTAGATTCTTTTGTTATTTCACTTTGATATTCCTCTATAGCTGGAGAGGATGGCATATCAGGTAACTTTAGGGATCCAAACAAACCTGCATCAAAATAAAGATAAACAGTGTCATTATAATTTTGTAGAAACTTTGTAGATAATTTGTAGATATAGTGAAAATTTTGTAGTCATCCATTTTAGGATGTCATACATTGTAGTTAAATTGTACTATAACTGTTGCAATTTATAGAAATTTGTGAAAACAATACTGCTTCGTACATAATTAAATTAATTTGTATTTTATTTGACTAGGCTTTGTTCTAAACATATATTGTAGTTTTATTTGAAGACAAGATTTTGAAATCAACAATTTCTAATCATAGATTGTAGTTTTATTCATCGTATAAATGTACAAAATTTGTAGATAATTTTAAAAACAACATTGCTTTACTCTTTTATTAAACTGATTTGTAGTTTAATTGTAGATAAATGTAGTAATTTTGTAGATAATATTGTAAAACCACAATTCTACGCAATTTCGAATTATACAAACCTGCACTTGTGTTATTGTTGGTGATTGCCAATTCCATATTGAAATATCGTACACTTATACATAACGGATATAAACCTAAGTTTTTATTCTCCTTTTTGGTCTCCATATACCCACGAACCCCCATATCATTCCTAATCTCCATTGGGAGACAATTGTCATTCACCATGTATTTGATTTCTATAATTTTTTTCTGAAGTATCAATGGATAGTTGTTCTGTAATTGTAGAAATCAGAATACTGTAGCTTGCATTCTTATATACCACAATGACATCAACTTCAAAATCTCTAAATCTGCCATAGTTATCCCAAGCCCCATTCAATTATAACATGATTGCGATTTTGGACATGATTGCGTGTTGTTGCTGATGGTTTTTTGGATTTCTAGATTGAGAGAAAAAAAGATGAAGAACAGATATATGATCGCCAATTTGATTTCTGAAAACGAAGAAGATTTGAATTCTACAATTTGAATTGTTGAATCTCGAAGATTTGAATTCTACAATTTGAATTCAGTTTGTTGAAGCTGTTCGTACTTTTTTAAAAAAAATTGTTGAATTGTAGTTTAAGAGTAATGTACGCAGATATAAAATCTCCTTTCCGTTTCAAAAATTGAATTTAATGTAGAATCAATCAATCCCAAGATTCTTTCCTGATTTTTCGCGCGTTATTAAGGGAAGATTCTGCCTTATTAATTCCTAATAAACGAATAGTACAGAAATTGTAGGAAAAATGTGGACTAGGCGGGTAATTTAGATACTAAGCACATATTTGGTAATAAAGTTTCAAATATGGTATATGAAAGAAAAAATCCCTTTTATTAATATCTTTGAACTGGACTGGAACCATTCAAATTAGAAATCCAAAGAATCTTTTCACGTATTTATAGCCTCTTTGGCCCAGCTGGAAATCAGCTTATTTTAAAAAATAATTTTTTTTTAAAAGTACTTTTGGTGAAAAACATTTCGTGTGTGGCTAATTAATTTGAAAATACTTTTAAGCAACAATTAGTGTTTGGCCAAGCTTTTAAAAAATGGTTCTAAGTGTATTTTTCTCAAAAACTCCTCTAAAAGAAATACTTATGGGAAGAAGCTACTCCTTTTTACTTCTCCAAAACTGCTTATGCTTCTGCTCAAAAGTACTTTTTTTCTTATAAAAATTTGGCCAAATACTTTAGCTTTGAAAGAAAAAGTATTTTTTTTCAAAAAAGAAAAAGAAATGCTTTTCAACTTGAAAAAGCTTGGTCATACAGGCTATTACTATGCTCCCACATAAGACCCTCCAACTTATCCCTTCTTTGCCTTGACTTGGATCACTAGTGTCAAACTTTTACAAACATAAAGGACTTTATGTGTACATACATAAGGGACCATTTTGATTTTTACCGCTCAAATTTATTCCCTCAACTATACTAGGAGAGGAATTGACCCGAATGCCTCTGCCCCGGCACAATGCTCCGTTTCTTCTCCCGCCAGAAAAAGCAAATTCTCTCCCTCTCCGTCGCGCGCCACCTCTTCTCCACCACCGCCGCTGCCCCGACAACCATCACCGCTTCTTCAAATCTCTATTCAAAATACTCCTTCGTGCCTCCACCTTCCCTTAAACCCCAAAACCCTAATTCCACTCAAACCCACTCTCAATCACCACCCAAAAAGCAGCCCAAACCCCGGTATCGTCCGCCGTCATCACTGGACCGGACCGGCGAGAAACCGGTTCAATCCAGTTTGCCATTCGACTTCCGTTTCAGTTACACAGAGAGCAGTACGGAGGTGCGGCCGATTGGGCTTCGCGAGCCTAAGTACTCGCCTTTTGGGCCTGGAAAGTTGGATAGGATGTGGACTGGAGTTTGTGCGCCTGTGGTTGACCCAAAAGTGGGGTCCGCTGAAGATGAGAAAACTGTGGAGGAGAAGAGGAGGGTTATGAGAGAGAGAATTCAAGGAGAGCCTTTGACGAATGCTGAGAGAAAAGCTCTTGCGGAAACATGCCAGAGGCATAAATCCAAGCGCCAAGTCAATTTGGGTACACTTTTTTTTTATATAAAATTAATTTCTTTTGTGATTCGGCAGAACAATTGTAGAAGATTCATATTGGTGACCCGAATGCATAGTTGATTGATTGATAATCATTTATTTTTTGATTAGACAAATTATATAATACCTGCATTGGAATGAATTGGGTCTAACGTAGTTGAATGGCTATAGAGAATTCATGTATCTGACTAGAACAAATTTGGTATTGAAGCAAAATATTGATTGGGTTGATCGTTTCTTTTGTGATTAGACTCAAAGGTAAGATACTATGTTGGGTGAGGTGAGTTTTGTTTTATTTTCTTTTACTGTTATTGTGGAATATCTGATTATTTGCAAAAGGGAAAAAGGCTATTATTACCCCTGTACTATTTTAAATAGTATACGTTTGTCCTCCGTTTCACTTTACGTCCAAAACCCACCCTACCATTAACAAACTTGATGGAATTGCCCCTAACCCTAACGGATCTACACCGTGGCACCTGACCCCTTCAATTTTTTCACAGCTGTCATATCAGCTGCCAAGTCACTCGACCCCACCAAATTAAAATCCCACAGACCCCATTACTGGTGGTATAAACCTTATCATATACCCCCCAACCCGGGCTGAGTCTAATTTCATACCTTTAAGATGCAATCTGTGTAAACATCTTACAAATCCTAGCTGGTCATTAAGGGGGCACATCCTAAGGTTGAACTAGTGCTCACATATCCCTGCTCGCACCCATTCCTCACATAACTACTCAAAACAGGATCAGAAAAATTAAACGTGCGCACATATGGAGAAAATAAATTAGCATTGCTTAGTTATAACTTGTATATTAAAAACAGCAGTAGTCGAAAGGGAACATTCTGGGAACTTAGGATGTTAGAATGGTTGTGGGGCTTGGTGGATGAATGGTCGGAAACTTGTAATTTCTGGGACAACCGGTGTATGAAGTGCAACTTGGTACCAAACGAAGTGCGTACATTACATTAATTAACAAGTGTTATTCATAAGTCTGAATTGACGGTGCCGGAGATGGATGTGATTGGGAGGTTTTATTATTGGAATCCGCCGGCAGTTGTTGCGAATTAATAACGTCGGGATTTTCTGGTAAATGACTGAGCCCGTGAGCCGCCATTGATTGATGTGGAAAATGGGTAGCGAAAAATTGTGGGTTTTAAGAGTACTGAGCCCTGTAGAATTACTTCCTAGAAGAAAATGGTTGATTTTTGAGATGGAAGAAGAAAATGGTTGATTTCACGATGACGTTGTCGCCAGTGGATGCTGCTTCCATCTTCGCCCGATTTTCAGACGGATTTATTAACAAATACATACTTATTATAATACATAATCTACAACCCAAATTCATTAAACAATCTCTGTAAATAGAATTTAATTGAAGTCAAACATAACAAAGACAAACCCATCTCTTTTATTCTTTCCCCGAATAATTTAATTGAAGTCTATCTATCCAACCAAGTTTTTAACTTATAAATGTGCATAGGGGTGGAGTGACTTGGCAGCTGACATGGAAAAAATTGAAGGGGTCAGCTGTCACGGTGTAGATCCGTTAGGTTAGGGGCAATTCCTTCAAGTTTGTTAACGGTAGGGTGAGTTTTGGATATAAAGTGAAACGGAGGACAAAACTATTTAAAATAGTACAGGTTTAATAATGGCCTTTTTCCCTTTGCAAAATTATTTAAGTGGAGTTGAGAAGGTAAATATAGGTACTTTACCTTGGCACTTGCTATGCCACGGGATAGATGCCAAAGACCATTATGGTATTGGTTTACATCATTGCATATTCTAATTGCATTAAATGGAAGTGGTGAAATTTTGCACACAGATTGGGGTGGTTTGCTGACTTAAAGGTGGTACTCAGCTGGGTTTGGTATTAACTTTTTATTGCAGTGGCATGATTGCACGTGCACGACTTGAAACTTAGTATTATTTCGTAATGTCGTTGGGAAATTTGACAATTTAAACTGCATTAAACTTGTTTGCCAAGCATACATGATTAGATTATTCAAAGAAATCAATGTTGATATTCAGATGGATTTGGTATTGCTGCCATCTAATGCATATATAAATGCTTTACATAGAAATCAACGAACCGTGTATCTTGAAGAAAGGGAGTTGAGATTTGAGAATAGGATGAATCAAATGTGTTATTGGGGCTAAATTTTAATCCTATATGGTTGGAGATTTTTAAATAATAATCACTAAGTATTTTGTGAGTAATGGCCTTTAGGGAAAACTCACGGAGGCTCTGAAAAAGTGGTGCATTGCCTAATATTTGGAGAGGGAATTTGGTGAAACAATTTAGTAATTAAGGCACTATGCATTTTCTTATCAGTAACTCAGTTGTCGTAAGCTCTTGTAAAAACTGCTTGCTACAGATAACATCTTGGTGTTCTTTTATAATGCAAACCACGCTTGACTTCTGCTATTTGCATTTATATTTTCTGTCATAGACTGGGAAATTTAGTGACGTGATGTGCTCCATTTGCCATTAGGATCTTACCTTGTAATGACAATGACATCAAACACTTCTTTCCTTCTCTACTTTATTGTGAAATGTAGTTGAATATCACTGGACGTAAGTTTCTATAGTGGGATTATGATAGCACATGATTGGAATACCTGTTTGCTGATTTTCCATCTTTGTTCTGCAGGGAGAGATGGCTTAACTCATAACATGTTGAATGATATTCATAACAATTGGAAACATGCTGAAGCTGTAAGAATAAAATGTATGGGCGTGCCTACAGTTGATATGAAGAATGTTTGCACTCAGTTGGAGGTATCTCCGTCCTTCAAATTCAGTGACTTCCACTTTCTTTGCTTCTTAATCCCTTCATGTTATTGTTCTTCGTAGGAATTAAGTTGCTTGAACAGGTATTGTTTCCTTTGTTTATGGGGTTTATTCTCTAAAACTATGGTTCTCTCAACTTAGAATCTTCTTTTTATGTTGTGCTGTGTCTTTGATTACTAATGTGGATTCTTGTATGTCTTCTAGGATAAGACATTTGGTAAAATCATCCACAGACATGGTGGTTTACTTGTGCTCTATAGAGGAAGGAATTATCATCCCAAGAAGAGGCCTGTTATCCCCTTAATGCTATGGAAACCTCATGAGCCTGTATATCCTAGGCTTATAAAAACTACTATTGATGGCTTGAGTATCGAGGGAACCAAAGAAATGAGAAAAAGAGGATTAGCTGTTCCGGCATTAACAAAACTTGGTATGCTTTCTTGTCAACTGTGTTTGATGAGGCCATCTGGATTTGGTATGTGAAATGTATGCTACTATGCAGCCAAAAATGGTTACTATGGCAGTCTTGTACCGATGGTACGCGATGCTTTTCTCACTGAGGAGCTGGTTCGGATAGATTGTAAAGGCCTCCCGAAGAGCGATTACAAGAAAATAGGCTGCAAACTGAGGGTAAGAATTTTCCCCTTCTATTTTGTGTTGGACTTGTACTTGCTCATGCTATAGTTTTTCTTGTATCTTTCTTGTGGAGTACTATGATTTACGAGAAGAGGTGCAGTTTCTATTATTCTTATAAATACAACAAAGTTATTTTCAATGATAATTTATTTGTTGAAATCTAGACTCCCTGGTTTGCCAAAAGGTGCTCCAAACCTTATTGACCCAATTGTTTAATAGAGGATGGCCTGAGGTTTGGGTTTTATGTGGCGGGGTATGTGGCTTATTTATCGTTGCAGTAAGAGAAATCCCGGGTTAGTATCCATTGGGGTTCGATTGCTGAGATTTGAATTTTAAATCTCCACCCAGAGATAGTCTGAACATGCGGGTCTCTTCCATTGGGCATTGGCAAGTCATGTAGAGAGGCCTTCCCCGTGCTTCTTGGGTTAACCAGAGGTATTTGCTTTGTTGTATCTTTTCCAGTGACATTGCTGGCTGCTGCAATAGGCAAAGCTCACCTAGAAGGAATTTGTGAGCATATGGGGCATGATTCCGCCCAAACAGGGTTGGCTCATATAGATCCCCCGATTTCGATATCAACAAATTTGAGGATTTTATGAGGGGAGATTCAACTTGGATCCTGGCCCATGCAACAAAGCGTCATGAAGAGGACCCCCGATTTTGATATCGACAAATTTGAGGATTTTATGAGGGGAGATTCAACTTGGATCCTGGCCCATGTAACAAAGCTTCAACCACTGTTTGCAGTGGTCAATGGCTGCGAGTCCCCCCAAGAAATTTCTGGACCAAATATGAAGAGGAACACCACCGAGTCTGATCCAAGTGTTTTTGTTTTCTGTCCAATTCAATGGTGATTTTCCAATTTCATCTAAAGAGGGTGGGGATGTTATAAAGGAACTCCCAACTAAACATCTCGAGATACAGTTGTCTGGACTTAGTAGACCTTCTATATTAAAGCCTATTTTGAGTGAAGCTCCAAACTTAAGGGATTACCTTTGGCATTTTTCCTCGGAAGGATATAGGTTCCTTTGGGATGGACTAAATTTTCACTACTTTTAAGAACTTGGAGGACTATCAGTGGTTATCTTGTATATTATGGATCATTTTGATCGAACCCAAACGTAAGGGACTATTTTGGGATTTTTCTTGAGAAAAAGCCTGTCAAGGAAAAAACTCCTCTTTTAATCACCCATAATGATAAGATGGGCTGAAAAGCGGCAATTATAAACTATTTTGGACTATGAATACCTTACCAAGTATCCAGTACGATACACGGAAAATACGCCTGGTCAGCGGTATGGTATCAGAAATTTTTTAAATTTTCAGGGTACAAATATCCTTATTTTGAGACAATTTACGGAATTACCCAAAAATCAGGTACTTTGAGCCAAATTTGATATGTTGGGGCCAGTGAATTCTCTAAGAGACGATATTGGGTCTTTTTTGTAACGGAAAAACCTAATTGTTTGTATTTGAAGATGTATGTATGTTCTTGGCTGATGCTTTCAGATAATATCTGGTAATTTATAAGAATGATGTCGGATAACTTCAATCCATAGTTATAAAGTTAAAATTTGACGATGACATGTGTGTTCTTACTTCTTACTTTACTTTCAATAGTTATTAATGTTGCTTATAATATTCTTTAGATTTTAAATGTATAATGGGCTAGTGATGCGAGATGGAAAGGTAGAATGGGCCGCTGTCTTCTAATTATTCCTAGGGCTAGGCAAGTTTTCGACAAGTATAGGCCTGGGCCTCCTCACATGGGCCCAGCAACTTTTTCCAATTCTATTAGAATTGATCCTAAGGGGCCCAAATTATTTCAAGCTGCGTCTATTAAGGCTCCTAAGCATATGGGAACAGTCGTTCTTCCTTCTTCTGCCAATGGTGCTACACAAGCTCTAGTGACCTTCGCCCTTCATCGATGGCCACTGCTTCAGGGGCGGCACCGGCTATAGATGGTGCTGTTATTCCACGACCTCCCGCCTCTGATGGACCCAGATCCATCGCCCCCTCATCTGCTCTTGGGCTTAGTTGTGTTGAGGCTATACTTCAAGCTTCTTCTTCTTCTGAGAAGATCGTTGAGTATGCCCCATCTGATGTTAGTGTCGGACCGGTATCTCCAATTAAGATGCCGCCAAGGGCTCCATGCTCTCCTCCTCCTTGCTACCCTTCTGGTATTCTTGGTCATTCATGTAGCAACGGGGTGCTAATTTCAGAGATTGATACCGCTCAAGGAAATGGCGAGATCATTTTGGCAACTAAAGTTCCTATTGCTAACAATGCTATGGTCTTGTATTCCTCCGGCAGGGGCAAGAAAATGGTTCATATAGAAGACGCTTGTCCAATTTCGTCACGGTTTGGAGGACGGGATATGTCTTTCTGGATGGAGGATAAACTATTAAACTTTGTGAAGTTTCTTGGTGATCTTTTGAAGGGAAGGAAGATAGGGTGTTAGAACTGTTGAGGGAGATTGAACAACAATCTTGTTATGATGGTGCAGGGAGGAAGTTGAGTCAAGGTGTTAAGCAAAATAATTTAGGGGATGTAGTGGTGTACCAGAGAAGGGGCCGGGTGTGTGACAGGGAAGAAGGGAGCTCGGTTAGAGGGGGTGAGAAGAAGGGGGATATTGTTTCTTATGGAAGTTAAGATTCTTTCATGGAATGTGAGGGGGATGAATGACCCAAACAAAAGGGCCATCATTAAAGTGGGAGTTCGAGAGTGGGTTGCTAACCTAGTTTGCTTCAGGAGACAAAAATTGAAGTTTTGTCGGATGTGATTGTGAGGTAGTTGGGTAAAATATGACTGGGTTCCAGCAGTGGGAGGTGCCGGGGGCATTCTTCTAATGTGGGATGATAGAAGCTTGGAGGTAAAGGAGATTAAGAAGGGAGCTTTTTCTTTAATAGCTCTTGTCAAAGATAGAGTGAGTGGGGTGGAGTGGGAATTTGGGGGAGTGTACGGACTGGTAGGAGAAGGGTCCAAGGTGTTTTTCTGGGAGGAACTGGCCAATATGATTGGGGAATGGGATATTCCATGGGTTATGGGGGGAGACTTTTAACACTATTAGATTCCCGGAGTAGAGATTAGGGTGTAATATGATTTCGAGGGTCATGGAGGAGTTTTTTGACTTCATCGATGATCTTTTTCTCATTGATCTTCCTCTGTCTGGGGAAATGTTTACTTGGGCCAGGGCGGAGGATTCCAACTCAAGGTCTAGACTTGATAGATTTCTAATATCGCCTCCTAGGATGAGCTGGTGTCGAATGTGCTGTAGATTCCTTTACCTAGGCTGACTTCGGAACATTTGCCTATCTTGGTAGATGGATGCAGAGGGAGGGGGGTGCGTGCTCCGTTCCAATTAGAGAACATGGGGTTGAAGGTGCCTAGATTTGGTGACAAGGTGAAAGAATGGTGGACAAGCTACGAGGTATCAGGGACACCTTAATTCCGTCTTTCAAAGAAACTTAAATTGCTCAAAGGAGATATTATTAGGTGGAATAAGGAGGTTTTTTGGAGGGTAGAGGTTAAAATGAGGGAGCTTATGCATGAAATAGGGAATCTAGAGAGAGGGGAAGGGGCGAGGGAGTTAGATGAATCTGAGAAAGAGAGATTGAGGGAAGTTAAGAGGGAAATAATCGAGTTAGCAATAGCCCAGGAGACTAGTTGGAGGCAAAAATTGAGGGCGCTATGGTTAAAGGAAGGGGATTCGAATACCAAATCTTCCACAGGGTGGCGGTTGCAAATCGAAAGAGGAACTTCATAGAGTCCTTAGTTGCGGATGGGGTGAGGATTGAGGGAGAGGAGGAGGTAAAATGGGCGATAGTGGGGTTTTATGAGAACTTATACAAAGAGGAAGTTAGTTGGAGGCCGACTTTGGGGGGGGGGGGGGGAAA